>JACEGR010004792.1:0-82219 GCA_014170235.1 Listronotus bonariensis | reverse complement strand
ACAGTAACTAGAAACAATAATTTATGTGTGTGTATTGTGTGATTAATCAAAAATTGTCATATTTTTTATTTATTAAGGCTAAAATTGTTCGTTTAATAATTTTAAATTTTATTAAATTTTAAAAGCTTTAATTTTGTTTCTCGAAAACGAAGCGAGATCCAAAAAAAAATGCAATAAATTAAATAGTTAAATGTTAATTTGTTTAATTAGAAAAAAGTATAAAAACTTTATAAAAAGACAGTGGAGTACTTTTTCTTCTTAATAGTATTGGCTAAGGTGCCCACTGAGACGCCACTAGAGCCAATAATTTTAATCTGGGTTAAGCTTGACAAGCGCCTTGTTACATTAAATAGGTGCATTAAATTTTATTTAAATCGGCTTAAGCGCTTATAAGATATTTAAAAATACCAACTTTTTTTTTTAAACTTTAACACCCCGTATCTTAGAAATAAAGCAAGTCTCGACATATGTTTATAGGAAACTTTTTCATATAAAGATATAAGAATTCACCCTCTTAAGTTTCGTACCGTTGTTAGAAAACACCCTTTATATCGATTTTTAATAAATATCCTTATTTCTCTACAATTTTTAAAATTCGTATTTTATGTGTGTAAAATGTGGTTTTCTTTTGTAAATTGAAACAAAAAAATTATGTAAATCTACCTCTGAGTAGATATAACTTTAGTAACAAATAAAATCTTATTTCCTTTTCTTTGGTAATAAAATAATATCAACTTTCGATTTCAGTAAGTTTATGCATTAAAGATTATTAAAGTAGGATGTTTTTATGTCTTTACTTTACCTTATTTACCTTTTAAAAATGTAAAAAATTGTGTAAGTATTATTTTGTATATTATAGAATCTTCCTTTAAAACAGGTTAATGGAATTTGCCGCTCCTAATAAAATCTTTAAACATAGTTACTGAGTAATAATTTTTTTAAATATGAGGACATACTTAAATATTACCTGTTTATTTAAGTTTTTATTATCAGATAATAAAAGACTTAGCAATTACAAATAAGACGTATTTGCACTCAAGTCCTTTTGTGTTATTTTTACAAAATAAAATATAAAAACATTCTATTTAAATACAAAAGACGCTCTGTCATTAACCAATAAAAAAACCTTTCTAACTTCTGTCAAAAATTACATTTAATAAAATTTTGATAATTATGAAACTAAATTATCCGACAATTTAAACATAGAAATATGGATCAAATTACAATAATTCCGACAAAGCCAAAATTTTTTATAGAGCTTTTGTTTACCATTACTAATAAAGTGCCAAAAGTTCCCGTCAATCCCACGTGTGCTTTGACATTTATTCAAGGTCAAAGGTCAAAGTTTAAGGTTTTTTAGATTTTTCTTGAAAACGGTATGTTTTAGTAAAAACGTACTGCAGACCAAAGTTGTAGATTATAAAATTATTTATAAAAATGGTCCTTATAATTTTTTTCTAAAACCTATAATTTCTCATTAAAATCACGGTCATGATATGCACACATTGCACACATTGTACACATTTTGACACCATCTATGAGGTAGTGTACTTAGTGCGTTTTTTTAACGTGGTTTACCCCGTAGGCCTACTCTACGAACCTTTATGACGTTGTTTTTAGGATTAATATACTTATTTATTAGTCAACAAATTATAAATATTTGTTAGTGAGTTCTTCAACTGTCGTTCTAATTTTATTTTTTTATTTTAATCTGATTACTCCTTACACTTATCTTCAACAATCATGTTTTCTTCGATTTCTGTTTCTTCGAATTCTTCTTTTATTTTCTACTTTTTTCTTCTTCCTCTTGCTTAATGTTCAAAAATTGTTCAAATGAAGATGCATCAGATTTCTTTTCAAAATTACATGAATCTTACTCTCTTGTATTTAATTGAACATTTGAGCAAGATAGACCTTGGCAATTGGTACAAGTGTTAAATAGCAGATGCTGATTTTGGTGGAAAACAAGATAGCTTAACTTGTTTTTTGTTTTTGTATTTTTCACGAATGTTAAATATCCGTACTTATCTATGCAATCAATTAATTTTTGCATAAAGTCATTTGCCCAGGAAGAAGGCATTTGCCTTGGCAGAGGCCATTTGCTTAAAATAACGATTTAAAATAAACGTAAAGCAGACATAATAAGGCACTTTGGATTACTTAAGTACCTGAATATGTATATACGTGGCATATGTGTGCCTAATATGTAGAACGTGATTCTTACAAGCGCAATACCTGGAAAATGTTAGGTCTCAGAAAAAAACTTTTATAGAAAATTTTTTGATTAAATACACCGTTTTCGACAAAAATCCAAAAACCCAAAACTTTGCTCTTTGACCTTGAATAAATGTCAAAGCACACATGAGAACGATGGGGACTTTTGGCCATTTATTTATAATGGTAAACCTATAAGGTCTCTACGAAAATTTGGCTTTGTCGAAATTATTGTTATTTTAATTGTATAAATTGACCGGACAAAAAACTGAATTATTTGTCAAATTAATATACAGGGTACGAAACAATAAAGGCTGATTTGGTATGTCATTCTATAAAGAAAAGTTCCTATAAATATATGTCCGAAGTTGCTTCGTTTCTGAAATACAGGGCAATGATTATTTTTTTAAAAGTCTGCTTGTTTTTAAATATCTTAAAAATGAAACCAGATACAAAAATTTAATTTACTAAAAAGTTGTATTTTGTGGTGCTTTATAGAAAAAAATATAAAAATACATTTAAGGCCAGTGTCGTACATTCTTCTCTCAATAATATTGGCTGTTGTGCCCACTCTACGCAACTGGCTTTTATGTAGTTTTTATTTTTTTTCTATAAAGCAACTAAAAATATAACTTTTTAGTGTAGTACATTTTTTTGTATCTTGCTTCATATAAAAGATATTTAAAAGGAAAAGTCTTAACGCCCTGTATCTTAGAAACGAAGCAGCTCCAAACACATGTTTATAGAAACTTTTATACAATGACATAACAAATCACCCTTTAAAGTTTGGTACCGTAGAAAATACATTTTATTTTAATTTGAAAACTATACTCTATTTTTTTGCAAAAGATAGCAATAAAAATGTCTCGGGACGGTTAGAAGGTTGTAAACCATAGGCGCACCAGTCTCTGTGCAAAGAACAGGTAGAAATACACCGAATTGCGTTAAATAAGGATTAAAAATTTTATATATATTTTAGTATCTTTCCGTATTTTTATGTTTTATTTGTTTTCTGGGAGATTAAATTTAAACAAAATATTATTTGGCTTTTCTCCAGAATAAAATTTTAAAGTTTATTTAACATTTTAAGAAAATTAAAACTTTTATACATTATGAAGAAACAATTCTGCTCTTACATAATATAATAAAAGTTATTATTGCTTTAAAAGAAATAAAATAATGAAATATTCAATATTAAGTTACTTACAATACAAAGCTTTCAATCTATAAACAAAGGTTCATTGGCACTCGGTTGAAATCGGCGTCTTGTTAAGATTTTATTTTATTGCATTAAAATGATTTCAACCGAGTGCCAATGAACCTTTGTTTATAGATTGAAAGCTTTGTATTGTAAGTAACTTAATATTGAATATTTCATTATTTTATTTCTTTTAAAGCAATAATAACTTTTATTATATTATGTAAGAGCAGAATTGTTTCTTCATAATGTATAAAAGTTTTAATTTTCTTAAAATGTTAAATAAACTTCTAAATTTTATTCTGGAGAAAAGCCAAATAATATTTTGTTTAAATTTATCTTTCCGTAGGTGCAACTGAGTGGTTATAAATTGTTAGAGTATTGTTCAAAGTATTACAGTATTGTAAAACAGAACTTTATATAACAGACGACACAAAACAAACAATTCGACGAATTGTACATAGTTATTTTACCAAAAAAAATCCCTACTTTAGATGTCATGTTTCAAGCTGCGAAAAATCATCCACACGTGCCGAAAATAAGTAGAGTTAAACTTTGGAAAATCTTAAAAGGTCTAAATTTTCAGTGGAAAAAATTCCAAAGAAATGGAGAAATTGTCCATTAGAGGAGAGATTATTTGAGAAAAATAAAAAAGCTCGTACTGAAGGAAAGACAATAAATTATCTAGATGAGACTTGGATAAATCAAGGACATACCTTTAAAAAATATTGGCAAGATGGGAATATAACAACAGCTCGCCAGGCATTTAATGAAGGACTTTCTACGGGTTTAAAACCTACATCTGGAAAGAGGCGTAGACTAATTATTACTCATATTGGAAACGAGAATGGTTTTGTGGATGGAGGTCTTTTAATGTTTGAGTCCAAAAAAACAGGAGATTATCACGAAGATATGAATGCTGATGTATTTGAAGAATGGTTTTCGCGGATGATCGACTTAATACCAGAGGGTTCGATTATTGTAATGGATAATGCAAGTTACCACTCCAAAAAAGTAGATCGTGTTCCAAATTTAAGCTGGCTTAAAAAGACATTCAATCCTGGTTGATGCAGCAAAATATTGAACATCCTACAGATAGTGTTAAACTAGAGTTGTTGCAGCTAGTAAAATGTGAAGTCGCCACAAATAAAGCTAAGTACACACGTTTTGTAATTGTTGAAATAGCTAAGAAACAAAATATAACTGTATATCGGCTGCCACCTTATCACTGCGAACTAAACCCCATAGAACTTATATGGGCACAAGTGAAAGGTGAAGTAGCCAGAAATAATACTACGTTTAAACTAGTAGATATAAAAAAACTATTTCAAATTGCCATATCTAATGCTTCCCCAGAAAACTGGAAAAAATGTGTCGAACATGTATTAGAAGTAGAAAATAAAATGTGGTCTTTGGATATAATAGTAGATACAACTGTTAAACCTCTAATTATACAAGTAGACTCATATGACTCAAGTAGTGATAGTATGTCAGATATGGAAGAATGTAAATAATTAGATGTAGATTATGTAGCATATTTAATTAGGTATAGATTATATTTTAAATAATTATTTTTTGACTATGCATTTTTAATGTGTATTAATTTCTTAATAAAATGGTTATTATTAAATATAATTATACCAACTGTACAATACTGATATACTATAAATTTTAAAATATTTTTTTACACATATAAAAGAAACAAGATTTTTATTTTACCTAAACTGCTTAAAAGGGTAAGTTCCCAAAAATAAACTCAAGCGCACCGCCACTGTCAAGGTTTTTATCACATTATTCCCACGTAAATACGGGTAAACATCGGTTATTCCTTTGTATTTGACCCAAGAGGTTGACGAATATTAGAGCGGAGTCTGCCGGCCTAAAATTATTATGCCTTATCAGTACATTACAGGTAGAATTAAAGAAAAATATTTATACTCGGACTAACACAGAAAGCGAATTGCCATAAAATTAAATGATTTATTACTATCTCTTGCAACGAAACAGGGTATAGTCATTTTTGATCCACCCTGTACATCCAACCTTCAAATATTTCTGTGGAAATTTATTTTCTCATCAAGCAGGACTTTTTATAAAAATACGCTTTTTTTTGTAAAGGTAATAATTAAAAAGTTTTCCATTTGATAAGAACTTGCGAAGAACTGCTGTATATAACCTGTCAAAGTATTATTTGTTAATGCTTATAATTGTACAAATCTTATTTCTTGAAATAGGATATTAGGTTTTTAAAACAAAATTATTTTTTTGCCTGCTTTAACCATACACAATCTTAAAAACGAATGCCAATTATTATGCATAATTTTTTAGAAATAAGACATTTCCAAACCAATTAGTATACCAGAGATACTTGAAATAATTAAGATGTTGTTTAGTCTTTAAACGGTTTTACTTAACTTGACCTATTTATGAAATTAGAAATATGCAAAACGTGTGTTAAAAAATATTCCCGTAAGATGCTAAAGACCACTAAGAAATATCAGTTTTTAACTATTTTTATTTTGGACGCCTGTAGAAACTTTACGCTATAACACATTAACCTATATTAAATTTTTGGACTGGCTATTTAACGAAATAGAATCTATAAAACTATTTCTTTCTTTTTTAGGTTCGCTTATTGCAATATCCGATGGCATGGCATATGGATGGACATCTCCAATGGTTCCATATTTGATGAGCAATCAGTCCCATATACCTATTACACTTCATGATGGTGAATGGTTGGAAAATGTGTCCCTTCTTGGAGCTGCTGCTGGATTACCCTTTACCGTTTTGGGAGTGGAGAAACTTGGAAGAAAAAAGTCCATGATTATATCCGCAGTGATGGGGTGTGCTTGCTGGATTATCCTTTTAACAACGAAATATTTGACTTGGGTTTATATATCAAGATTTTTTCAAGGAATGGCAGGCGATATGTGTTTTGTTGCTGCACCCATGTATATTGCAGAAATAGCAGATCCTAGAATAAGAGGATTTCTTTCTTCTCTTATATACCTTATGATGCTTATCGGAATACTTACTGTTTATACTGCTGGAGCTTTGACACCTTACTATGTGGTACCTTATATTGGTATAGCTTTAACTTCATGTGAGTTTATAGTTTTTCCGTTTATGCCAGAATCGCCTTACTACCTTATTTATAAAGATAAAGATGAAGATGCCAGAAAATCGTTGCTACGCTTAAGAGCCGATCCAAATATTGATAAGGAAATAGAAGAAATTAAGAAAGCTGTAGAAAGACAAAAAACCGAAAGAGGAAGACCCCAGGATCTCATTTTAATACGAAGCAATAGATTTGCTTTGCTTATTATGACCATTTTAAATGGCACGCAACACTTCGTAGGTATCAGTGTAATGCTTATGAATCTCCACATCATTTTAGAGCAAGCTGGTTCAATTTATATTCAGTCTTCAACAGCCGCAATTATATTTGCAGCAATAATGTTGGCTAGTGCTACTCTAGCATCGTTTATTATGGATAGGTTTGGTAGAAAGCTTCTATTAATGTCCTCAGGTGTGTTAACTGGAATAGCGTTACTAGTAATGACAGTATATTTCCACCTTAAAAACTTAGGATATGATGTTATTTTTGTAAGTTGGATACCAGCAGCATGCGTCATGTGCTACGCTTTTACATTTAAAATAGGTTTAGGTCTGGTACCCATAGTTGTGACAGCAGAAATTTTTCCGACAACTATTAAGGCTATTGGTATGACTTTAGCCGATGTTATTTATGTATTCGCTGGAGTAATATCAATAACGATGTATTCAGCTTTATTTCAAAATTATGGAATTCACGTGCCTTTTTATATTTTTAGTGTATGTAGCTTTTGCGCAGTATTTTTTACATACTTTGTTATTCCTGAGACTAAAGGAAAAACCCTTGATGAGATTCAATTAATGTTAAAAGGAAAAAAGGCTGAAAAAACTACAGTACAAAACTTAGATTTAAAAAATATTACGTAAATTACGTAAATGTTAGGTTACTAAGTTATTTTTAAGGTCTAGTTAATATAAAGTGTGTGGTATTTGTAGAATAATAAAATTTGATAAGTTAATTTTTTTTTGTTGTTTTAATGGTTTAATTCTTAAAAACAACTTTATATAAAATTTAATTTATTTGGAAAAGTTTAACCAGTTTAACGTTACTTTGGAAAGATTGGATTTTTTAATTAAAAATATAATACAAAACGACGTTTTTAGGATGACACTTTAAAAGTTTGTATTAATTTAATCAAAAACAAAATTAAGTAGTACTATGTTCAAAGACTATTGAATTTGCCTTTTTAAAAAAACATACACTTTGACGTTTTGTTTAGTACTTTTGAAGAAATTAAAATACAAATGTTTGCTTTTTAAGATTTCAAAGAGTACAATTAACCTATAATATACAAAAAAATATTGGTTTATAAGTTTTCATATAATACTTCTAACTAATCAGCCAAAATTCAACCGAAGAACTGCGACGTTAAACTATTGCATTTTTACTAAACTAACTTTAGTACAAAAGTTGATATTAACTGAGGTACAAGGTTTCAAATTTCAAAAACTATATTTTTTTAAATAATATTTGATACGTTTAAAATATTAAAATAAAGCGCGGATCTAAAAATTTACTGACGTAAGCTATTTCTACCTGATCTTATTTTCTTATGTATTAACCAGAGAACACCCCTACACTACTTTAAATGTTATCGAAATGTCTTAACTCTTTTGTACTTCCCTGTCTATAACATCTGAGTAAAATAATAAACACTCCAAAGGTTTTTACACAAAAAGTTATTTATATACCTTTTACTTACACTAACGGTCGTATTCACCAAGCTCTGACTAACTTTATCAGACTGATAACGTGCTAATGCCAATGTCAAAAAGCATTGGCATTAGCTGCTATCAGCCTGATAAAGTTAGTAACAGCTTGGTGAATACGACTCGTTATTCACTTTAAAACGGTGTCTCTGAGACATTTTTACAAAGTTTACCTTGTTTGTGTTAAAAGTATAGAAGAATTTACTGTTTAACTTAAATGGTACATACAGAGTAGCACAAAAAGTTGAAACATTTTAAAGAAATTTAAAGTAGTGCAAGTGGCAAGGCGTCCTTCAGTCAACACCTAAAAATTAACATTAGATATAAATAGCTTTTGTCAAAAAGTCCCTAGATATGGAGTTTTATCACAATATTTAAAATGTATTAAATAATGTTAAAATAGTTTCAAAATATGTTTTAAGCTTTGACACTTTGTATATCAGTTAATATTAAGTTTTATATTGATGTAACTTTAAATATATCGAAATATTTTAACATCACATTTTCCAGTTTAATTTTGGCCTGTTACTTAGGGACCTGTATATACAATGCTTCTCAACTGTTTACGATTTTTACGATGTAAAAAACATTTAAAATTTTATACATATACAGTGTGTCCAAAATTGGTAGGGAATGTATTGGGATATTGGAAACCATAAGAGATAGAAAGATGGTTAAATGGGGAAAGTTATAGACCATTTAAAGCTTAATCTAATGCCGTTTTAATGACGGATGTATCTCGTTTGGTTTTTGAGTTATTTTGAACAAACTGAAAAAGTGCTGTAGTTTTTTTATTTAAAATAATTTTTGGAATCTGTAAAAACATTGTTAGGGCAACTTTTTAAGACGAATACATTCATGCATTTTGATTTTAATTTCAATGTTTCGGTTTTAAGATATCATCATCAACTTTTGTTTTTCTTATGGCCGCCATTTTGTTTTTTGCACATTTTTAAAGAGCGTTTTTTCCCTTTAAAATGATGTGCAACATTTTATTAAAATGTTTTTGTTTAATGTCAAAAAAGGAAAAAAAATATTTTTTGCTAAGTTGGCCATGACTGCATAGGAAAATAGGTTTATAAACAATTGCCATTTGATTCCTAAAAATAAACTATGTTAAAAAACTATTTTTGATTTTTAAAAGCCTATGTACCCAAACAAAGACGGATATTTACTTTGTTTGTAATGACAGATTAAAATATTTAATAATAATAATATAAAGCTGTACTTTCTACCAAAAATTAGTATATTTACTTTTTTTATATTATTGTGTTTTACTCAACCTATAACAATACAAAAATCAAACTTATCTTCTTTTAATTTGCACTAACAATTGGAAAAAAATATAAATCCTAAGAAAAACTATGCTCTTTACATTAATTACCAACTTACTTGCATATGGAAGTTTTGAAAAACCTCGACCAAAATAGTATCAAGAAAATACCGAAAATCGAAATAGAATTATTCAAAAATATTTTGCCGATAATCCTATATCTTCTACATGAGTTGCAACCAGGGAACTAATAAATATTAATAAAATAATAAAAAAATAATAATTTTGCCAAAAAATAACGCTACAGTTCAAAATGTCCACCGTTTTTTTCAATGCACTTTTGACACTTCTTTAAAACAGTTCTGGTAACGCGGTTAAGAGTGTTTCTGTTTATACTTAATAGGACATCCCGCAAACGGTCTTCAAGAACTTGTACATTTTCAGGAGGATCAAATTCATATATTTTATTTTTAAATAACCCCATAAATAAAAGTCTAAAGGAGTGATGTCTGGAGACCTGGCAGGCCACCGAACAGGCCCATTGTTTGAGATAATTCTCTCACCAAAAGTTTCCGATAAAAATGTGTGCACCTCCCTAGAATTGTGAGCGGGACATCCATCTTATTGAAACCACAAATTGTTAAAATCATTTGGTGGAACTACTTCCCTAATTGCTGGAATTATTTCGTTTTGCAGCATCTCAAGATATCTTTGGCCATTCGGTGTCTGCTCGTAAATAAAAGGCCCAATTAAGTGATTTGCTAAAAAAATATATTATAAAAAAATAAAAATAATAACTAATATGTTTTTATTACCATAAATTCCACACCATACGTTAAAGCCAAATCGAACTTGCAGTCTACGTTGTTCCCGTAATTGGGGATTTTCTACAGCCCAGTAATGGTGGTTATGTTTGTTAAATACGCCACAATTTGTAAAATGACTTTCGTCCGTCCATAAAACTTTTCTAAAAAAATTGGGTTTTCTTCACATTTATTACGATACCAATGGCAAAATTGAAGTCTTCTTTGAAAATCACCCTCATTAAGCCCTTGTACAAGGGTGGGTTTATATGGGCGATAATGGGATAATTTTAAAACGTGATTTATGGTTGACTTCGGAATGTTAAGTTCGCCGTTTGCAACTCGTTTAGAAGATGTAGGATTATCGGCAAAATATTCTTGAATATTTCTATTTCGAGCTTCATTATTTTTTGATACTCTTTTGGTCGAGGTTTTTCAAAACTTCCATATGCAAGTAGGTTGGTAGTAAGTGTGGAGAACATTTTTATCCCAGGTTGATGTCTTTCGGGAAAACTTTTCAAATAATTGTTTGCTGCATTCTCCGCATTTCTGTGATTTTTAATATAAATAACTAACATGTCAAATGTTTCTTCGTTTGAAAAAATTTCCGGCATTTTTGTGGATACGTTTAACACAATTTTCCAATAACACAATAAAATATGTAACTAAATGAGAATATTTGACAACTTCGTCTTAGCAACGACATTTTCGCAATTGTTTCTAGAGGCAGTCATGGCCAACTCGACCAAAAAATGGTTTTTAATGTTTTTGACATAAAACAAAATTTTTTTAATTAAGTGTTATACATCATTTTAAAGGGAATAAAACGCTCTTTGAAAATGTAGAAAAAGACAAAATGGCGGTTATAAGAAAAACAAAAGTTGATGATGATATCTTAAAACTGAAACGTTAAAATTAAAATTTAAATACAGGAATGTATTCCTCCTAAAAAGTTGCCCTAACAATGTTTTTACGGATTCCAAAAATTATTTGAAATAAAAAAACTACAGCACTTTTTCTAAAATGCACATTTTTAGTTTTTTCAAAATAACTCAAAAACCAAACGAGATACGGCCGTCATCAAAACCGCATTAAATTAAAGGTTAAATGGTCTATAACTTTCCCCATTTAATCGTCTTTCTATCTCTTCTAGTTTCCAATATCCCAATACATTCCCTACCAATTTTGGACACACTGTATACATAGCATCCACACATAATAATATTTTTTTACAGCATTATTTAGTTTTTTGTGAAATGTTTTTTTTTTTTAATTTTTAACGATATCTAACTTAAATTTATGCTGTATAACAGTCTCCAAAATAATGAATAATTTCTTTTTAATTCCCTAAATGATGATGGCCAAATTGGTGGGTCAATACCCACACCATAGTTAAACTAATGTTTAAACCTTTGTTTAGGCCTGTTAATATTAGTACTTATTCAATTGTTAGTGCCAATTTGGTTAAAAGTACAATTTTTTACAGTTTATACTGGTTTTACAGACTGAATAATACAACAAAAAGAATGTGTACCATACAGAGTATCCAGTAACTCAACCGACGAACCAAAAAATTTATACAAACATATATCCCAAACGTCTTAGTTTTTAAACTACAGGATGTTAAAAATTAAAAAAAAATAAAATAACTGTACCACCAATTAAGAATCTTTTTTAAAAAAATTGAGGGACGTCTTCTATGCATCAGAAGACATTTTTTGGCATACAAAAAAAAAATTTGCAACATTGTCGTCCATAATAAGTTTATGGTTAATATTTTTTTAACAATGGTACGTCTTTGGATATTTCTTTAAAAAAATATTTTTAAATTTACATTTAGTTTGAAACAAATTTGATCTCTGATACTGATGCTTTATTTTTTAATATACGGTTTTTGCGTAAATAAATAAAAACCATTTCTCGGCATGGTGAATCCCTATCTAATTAAAAAATAAATAATTAGGTGATTATTTACTGCAGAATTTGATAAAAGCGATACGAAATGACCATGCCGATAAATGGTTTTTGTTTAGTAACGCGAAAACTGTACATGAAATGAAATGAATGAACCCACTAGTTTTTTTTTCTGTATTTTAAAAAAATGTCCATTTTTCATAGTGAAATCGTTTCTTAAAGTTTGTTAGTTGAGTTACTTTACACAATGTATATACTATATTTAAAATGCTAAATGGACCCAGAAAAGTCGGTCACCAGCCGCTGCTGCTCTTTAAAACAAATTTTATGTATTTTACATTTTTGGGGGTGGTAGCTTTTAAAACTGACGCATGTATTCTTGGCTTTATATTTATAAAAAAAGGTTTTTAGTTTTTTTTTAATTATTGATTGTTTTAATTATTTTATATTTTATATTTATTGATACCCGTTCGCTTTTAAAAGTTATTGTTGTTAAAATCATGGTTTCTTGACAAAATGGTGATTGATATTTTTAAATGCATGTTATTTATAAATAAACAAAGCTATAATAATTAGGATCAAATTAAAAAAATTATATTAACATTATGCAAGCTGGATATTTTAAAATTGACTTTCAGTGTGTTAACCACGGGCAGATAAAGATTAGACAAATAATGCTTGTTTGTGTACATTTTGGATATGATGACTAATCGTGTTCGCTTTGTTGTTGCTTAGACCGTCTCCTTTCCACATACTGAAAAAATTCCGCATTAAAGGTTTTGAAGTATTTAAAATTAGCAAAATTTTTTTAAGTGTTTTGTGACGTCATTTAAATATTCACATATTATTATTCAACAATAAGATGTTCTATATATCTATATTTAGACACGCTAATTCAAAATAATTTTGATTAAATTGATAATTGAATTAGAGTGTGGAAAGATTTGTATTTATTATTATGAAATAAAATATGATTTATATGCACTTCGAACCACAACGTATTATTCTCGAATACCTCTGCTTATCTGATATTACATTTCTGTGATTTCGATATCTTTAAATATGTGTTTTTGGCAGATGATATAGTACTTTTCACTTAGATTTTTCGATACATACATATCTATGTCTACTTTTGTAAAAATTATTTCTTAAATAAACCTTTCTTGATAAATAAATATTTTTTTAGTGTTTGCTGTTGTGGGAAAAAGTATAACAATATAGAGTATTATTCTGTTATTAATAAATACACTCCTGGACAAAAGAACGGGACAAATTTTTTTAAAATTAAATTTAATCTTAAATATCTTTTTGAGTTTTTGATAGATTTTATATATCTTTTGGTTTAGTTGTAGCTTCTTTTATTAAGAATATTACTTAATGTGGAGATTGCAAAAAGTTTAGTATAATTAGGTGTTATACATGGGAGAGCCAAATGTTGTATTTTGACCATATTTTTGAACAGCCTGTGTATTGGATTTTAAAGCTTCAACATTTTATTTTTAATTTATATTCATATCTTTACTCTAACAGGAAAAACAAATTTTTAAATAAGCAAATAAAATTTGTGTATCGGGTGTCAATATAAAGTTTTACATCTCCTTTAAAATTTTTATTTTTGATGATAAGTATTAAATAAAAATACCGAATTTTTAAGTTGGTTTTGTAGTTTTCAAATCAGTAATCAGATTTTCGTCATCTCTGAAGATGTACAGGATACGACAAACTTAAAAAAAACCGTAATTTATATCGCCAGTAAAAGATATTTTAAAGACTTTTAAAAAATACTACATTTGTTAGGTATAGTTAGGTTTATTATTTTTAAAAATGTGACCATTTAAATCTTAAGTTTTCCCAATATGTTTGCAATATTACGTGTATTACCACCATCATAACTAAACTGCATTTTTTTAAAATGTATTTTCTTTTAAAATAGAGATACTGATATAAATAAAAAAGAAGTGTTAAAAAAGATGAAGCTTTAAAGACTTATACACTGGTTAAAATGTTTCCACAAGGTGCTCAGAGAAATTTGGCTCTTCCCTTGATAACACCTTATCCTATTAAACTTTTTGCAATGAGCATATTAAATATTAATCTTGATGAAAACCACTAGACAAAAAATTATTGAACAAAATTTTTTTGTCTGTTTTTTTGTCCAGGAGTGTATTTGTTGGGTAAAAGCAATTTTTAAGGGTACATTACCTTAAATTTTGGAATGCAAGAAAATAAGATTTTTTTATAAAATCAGATCCGAAAGTGCTTCGTTCCCGAGATACAGGATGTTAAAGTTTAAAAAAAATATTTTTACCATATATTTTTACAAAATATTGTACATTTCTTTTTACCATTATATCACATTTTTTGTTGCAAAATTTAAAAATAAAATTATCAGTGGCGATCGAAAAGATTTGCATTAAATTCTTTTAGGACAAAAATAGTATGTCATTGTTTTTTTTTTACTAATATTATTTTTTGAATAATTATTTATTTTGGAGTTAATTTTCTCTATTGATTTTTTTTGTACGACGAACGATTTTCGTTTAAAGAAATAAAATCCACTTTGATGCATGGCAAAATCTTCTAAATCTGATTTGGTGTTTTGTATGTAAAAATCGTTTTTGTCTAATTTCTCTTAAAATTAGGTCAAAAACTTACATAACTACAATTTAAACCAAATGAAAAAAATGGATCAGTAGGTATAATTTTAAATAAAATAACAAAAACGAGTTTTATATTCAACACACCCTATTAGATTTTTGCAATTTTGCCATGCATTAAAATTACTTTTATTTCTTTAAATAAAAACCGTTCGTATTACAAAAAAAAATATCAAGAGACCAAAGTATCTTTAGGGTAAATGGGTATTTGAAAAATATTATTGATTTAAACAAAAAGCAGTGGTTATTCTTTAAAAAAAACAATTTTTGTGTTCGAACGCCACTGGCAGAAATTTTATAAAAACTTTTACAACAATTAAATTGTAATTTAATGGTCACAAGAAGTGTACCAATTTTTGTGAAAATATCTGCATTGAAAAAAAGTTATAATACAAAAGGCATTTTTTTAACTTTAATACTCGCCTCTATTTCATATGTTATCTTATTGTTAAAAGAAAAGTACCCTAAAAATTACCCGGTACAATATAATGATTATTTGTTTACTATGCAGTTTATAATAATTTATTTACTCAATGTCGTTTTAAAAATTTGGCAATGGCAGAAATAATTTGGAAACGTTTTGGAAAAAAATGGTAAATTTTGGTGATGCTGTATAATGTACAATCAAAAAATTTAGGTATTTTTTTTTAAATCGTTTTTTTCTAGGTAATGCTAAGAAAGTTTTTTAAATTTGCAAACTTTCAGTTTTTTAAAACTCTTAAGTAAAAACGCTATTTTTAAGAAAAATAGGCCTGTTCATATGTTTCTTACCTATGTTAAGCAACAATGTTACAAAAGAATCAGTGCAATAGTTTAAAAAGTATAATAGATACTGACTAAAGAGTTCTGGTTAGTTAAAAAAGTTCTAAGCACTAATAAAATTGTAATAAAGCGTTTATAAGTTATAGATAAAGGTCTGGCCACAAATATCCGCTAAGAGCCCGTCGGCGTCGCGTAGCTCAGCCGTGAGTCTTGCTTGTAAAATGTAGAACAAGGCGGGAAAATTTAATATTAAGCTTCCAAGATTCCAGTGACGTTATGAAAAGTTTCAAAAATGTTTTTTCTTATTTAGGTCAAAAGACACCGCTGCCCAAGTTTACTCAACAAAATAAGAAAATATTTTTAAATAATATTGATTGAACTAGGGTAAAATGCTTTATAAGCTGACCTTGCACCAACTCCTCTAATTGCATTATAAATTTCGTAAAAACATAAATGTAATCAGATCAGGACAAAAAAAAACGTGCTGAAAAGATTGGGTAAGAGAATTTAGAAAGCATATTATTTAGGAACTTAAATGTAGTTAGGGAAAACCTAGACCGAGAAAAAATGAAATGTAAATGTTTTAAAGTATTGTTAGCAATTTTTTATTACTAGGCGCAAAGTCATATTTTTATGCTGACTTATTTAGTTTTGTAAGATATGATTTTTAACTTGGGTAGTAGATTTTAATGTATAAAGGAGTACGAAATAAATGGTATGCTATTGATAACTATATATAATAAAAATGGCGCCGACGGTGAATCACGCCGATGATTTAGCTCCCGACAAAAAGTTTAAATGTTGTAAATCTAAAGCTGTATCAGTCATATTGTGTGTAAAATGTCTATCTATTTACCATCCTAGCTGTATAGATCGCAAATCCGTAAAGTATATCTCGAAAAATGAAATTTTGTGTTGTGGGAATGATACCATAACCTCAAACGAACATTACGTATATGGTTTAGAAAAAGAAGTTGAATTGCTCAAACAGCTGAATGGAGCAAAAGAAGAAATTATCAACGATAAAAATGAGATTATACTTCAGTTGAACGACAAAATTAAATTTCTTCAAGAAAAAATTGACACCTTAGAAATTGGGCCATCAAGTCACAAGTCCAAAACAAGTCATGAAAAAAACCAAGAGAGAAGCTATGCAACCGTATTAAGAAAGTCAAAGGAAGGTGTAATTATAGTAAAACCTAGTTCTAACCAGAGTAATGAGAATACAATAGAAGATATAGAAAAAAATACAAATCCTATCGACATCGGAGTAGGAATAACAAGTATGAAGAACCTAAAAGATGGATCAGTAATCATAAAGGTTAGAAATGAAGATGAGGCCAAAAAATTTAAAGATAATATAGAAACAAACTTGGGGGATAGTGTAACAACAAAAATACCATCACGGAAAAATCCATCGATAAAAATAGTGGGCATCGAACAACTATATGATGACGAACAACTGATAGAGGTATTAAAGAAGCAAAATTCGTCAATTATAACACCCAATAGCCAGTTTAAGGTTAGAGTATTTAAAAAAATGGTCAAAACCTATTTAACCATAATAGAATGTGATCCTGAAACATTCCAAAAATAATGTTAAAATCAGAGGGAAGACTATATATTGGATATCGATCGTGTAGAGTATACGAATACATAAGTGTAATTTGTTGCTATAATTGTTGTCAGTACGGACATGCAGCCAAGGAGTGTGAAAATACAAAAGTTTGTGGTAAATGTGGCGTACTACATGAAGAGGAAAACTGTAAAGAGGCCAATAGTTGTATAAATTGCGTTACATCAAATAAAAAATATAAAACCAAGTATGACACCACCCACACTGTGTTTTACATCAAGTGTCCTGTTTATCTACGTCTATTAAATAAAGAAAAACCAAAAATTTGCTATTAGCAATAGCAATTAGACAGTTTAAATAATGGTCCTTTAACGAAAATGAAATCAGAAAAGTTATACATTCTTCACCAAAATATCCAAAGCATTAGGAATAAAACATTAGAAATAGAAACATTTGTTGATGGCCTTGTAAATAAGCCTGAAGTGTTGTGTTTTAGTGAACATTGGTTGGAATCTGACGAGATTCAATACATAAAAATAAATAATTATAATCTAGTGTCTCATTACACGAGAACATCTTTAAAACATGGTGGCGTATCTATTTACAGTACAAATGATCTGGACTTTGTTGAGGAAAAGACTGTTATCAATAAAAGTAAGGAAGGGGTTATTGAGGTTGCCTGTGCAATCGAAAACAGCCAAAAAATTGTTATAATTTGTTTGTATAGACGTGTGCTAGGGCCTTATGAGATTTTTATGGAACAGTTAGAGGATATTTTAGATTATGTACATATAAATTATATTAAGCATAGAATTGTTATTGCTGGAGATTTTAACCTAAACATGTTAGAAGAAGATAAACAAACAAATCGTTTTTTAGATTTAATGCGGGCTTTTAATCAGTCACAAAATATTTTTCAGGCAACTAGAGTAACTAGAGATACTTCTACACTGATTGACAATATTTTTTGTAATGTACCAAATGAGTGTAACGGTTATGTTTTAAACTCTGCCCTTTCTGATCACCATGCCCAGGTTCTGAGTGCAGTTCGTATAAATGGTCAAATTAAAGAACAGAAAAATGTATGCAGAAGGGATTTTTCACGTAATAAGTTGGCTTTTTTAAGCAAGAACTTGAAAAGGTTAGTTGGGCGACTGTGATAGCGTGTGATGGTGTGAATGAGGCCTACTCGAGTTTTTTTAATCTATTCTACAATTTATTTAACAGTATATTTGTTTTTAAAAAAATTAATTCTGCAAAAAATCAAATTATTGGATAACCACAGGAATAAGAGTTTCATGCAAATATAAAAGAGTATTATATTATAAAAAGGGAAAAGGTCAAATCTCGGTACAGTGTTACAATAAATATTGTAGAATATTAAAAAAGGTCATAAAAGAGGCAAAACATATTTCAAATAAGTAATTTATTTCTAATGCTGAGAACAAAGCAAAAGCCACTTGGAGTTTAGTTAAAAATATTACTGGGAAAAATAATAGGAGTGTGACGGTGACAGTGAAAGTTTTGCAAATAAAAATCCAGTACAAATTCTTGATAACATGAACAACTATTTCATCAACGCTTGTCCTGATGTCAAGTCTGTTGGTAATCAAAGTTTATTTATAAAACAACGAATAAACCAGTCAATATTTTTTGATCTCATGAGTCATTTTGAAGTAGATAAAATAATCAGAAATCTAAAAAATAAAAAGTCTGTGGGTGAGGACCAGATCCCAGTTTATATTTTAAAGAATGTGGCGTCAGTAATATCAGTCCCTTTATCACATATTATTAATTAATTTTTTATGACGGGACGTTTTCCTGATCTTCTAAAATCTGCTTACGTTAAGGCTATATATAAAAAGGGCGAGAAAGACGATGAAAAGAACTACAGACCAATTTCTTTATTGTCAAATATAAGTAAAATAATTAAAAGAGCTATATATAATAGACTAATAAATTTTTTGGAACGAAATAAGATCATTAGTAATAAGCAAAATGGCTTTAGAAAGGGAAAATCAACAATCAGAGCTATATATCAAGCAATTTCAAAAATTTTGAATTCATTAAATAATAAGAAGCAAACAGTGGCAATGTGTCTGGACCTTTCCAAAGCTTTCGATTGTGTAAATCATGACACCTTGTGTGTGAAACTGGAAATGTATGGTATATATAAAAAAAAACCAAAGAATTCAAAAGTTAGTAGGTGGGTCCTGAATTTAGACAAGCACTCTTTAATACAATCTTACACTTTAAAAATAATAAATACATGTTTTATAAAAATACTATACAATACACATCTGTCAAAAATGTAATCAATATAAAGAAACAAATATTTTTTACTTAAAATTCTTTATCAATGATGAAAAGCACTTGCAAAAGAATTTAAAAGTGGGTAACACAATTGAATGAAATATACACTGTGTTTAATTTGAAAATCAAATTCTAAATAGAACGGATTATTTTATCTTATTATCTTTGTACATTACAACATTTTTAAAAGTTATTGATTGGGATCAAAAAAGTTTTTTCCTACGACCACTTGTGAAAATAGCAAATAGCACACTGGTTTCATGCATAGAAAATGCGTTATATCACACTAGTGTTGCAAAGTACTTTACAACACTTGTGTGATATATATTATGGTGTCATTCTAAAAACTGCTATGGGTTTTGCAAGTGACATATTTATTGTAGTGACAGTAAAAAAAACTTTTTACTTACCTTAAACAGTAGAACCCAAATTAGCGAAAATCATCTTATAAACGTTAAGTTACTACACATTATAAGCTTTCTTCTAATATAAAAAGAGTAATAATAAAATTTCCGAAAAAATAAAAACATAAACAAAAATAGACATAACCACAAAAAACAACTTTCAATTGGTGTATTCCTTTTATGCTCCAGAACCGCCCGGAACGACACCATGAGTGTTCCTTTTACAATTTTTTGACATTTTTTGACTGGTCGCTAAGTGGCACAGTGTTGTCAGGTAAGTAGATCAATTTAAAAATCTTCCTTCTACATTTGAGCACGCACTTTATAGAGGCAGCCTTGCGCTTGACTGTTCGACCTAAAGCGCCAGAGAAAAAACTCCTATAGATCAAATTCCTTTCTCTCTGTCTTCGTGTACTCAAACAACTAGTAAAATCTTTTTTTTTTAATCTCTTAATTAAACTGAGGCTAATACACACTTTATGAATCCACTTTCTTTAATCCATTCATAAATAGAATCAGACCCTTCCGACGTTGCCAAATGCTTTCCATATTATGCATGGTATAACTGACGTTTAGTTTTTGTTTTTTTTTCTTACTTTTAGGGCTTTAGGTTATGCATTTAAAATTTTCATATTACTTAAATTTTTTCTCAAAAATATGCAGAAAAAATGTAATTTTTACTTAATTTTACATGTGATGTTCAGTTTCATTAACTCGTTTTACCAATTTTACCCCACCCAGCACCCCTTTTCACTGCCCGGTCCCGTAAGTTTGTTTACTGATATCTTTAAAAAAACGAAATATTTTGGATATGCGCCACTTACGTTTTATTTAGAGGAGTGTCTAAAATATGTAAATATCAATAATTTTTAAAAAACCCTTAAAATAGCAGAAAACCGTATTAAACTAGTACCTAACCAAACCGTACGATTTTTATTAAGTGAGGGCGTTTTTAAATTCCATAATGATAAAAGTTATATAATGCTTCTAGGTAGGTGATTTTCGATGTAAAAATATTGTCAAAACAGTATAATATAGCAGTGAGGAAAAGTACATATCACACTAGTGTTACAAAGTAAAAATCACCCTAGTGTTGCAAAGTTCTCAATTGTTTTTTATTTTTTCTGTAAAGACAAACTTTAATTTTTTTCGGTGAATAATTTGTGGTCGTAGGAAAAATAGTGTACAGTACTCCTGTGAAAATGACTTTCTTACACTCGTGGGTTTGTCGCACTCGGCTAACGCCTCGTGCTACAATATTCCCACTCGTGTGAAATTAGTCATTTTCCACACTTGTAATGTAATATACTATTTCACTTGCGTTATTAGTTTAGGTGGTTTTAAATGACGTTATGAAAAAATGTTTCTAACTACAACTTAAATATACTTAATATGACTCACAGATTTTTGACATTAATTTAATTATCACAGTATAGCGGGTGTTTCTTACAGGTGCTTCCCCCTATAACGTTTTAACCCTTTGGGATAGAAAAGTGAAATTTGATATATCGTTACTTAACGTAATTTTGGATTGCTTGATTTATTTACTTAATTTATATTACTTTCGGTTCAAACGGAAACGACTGCTGTTTTTAAATTTTAAATGGCACCACCATATCTTAGCAACTAAAATTTTAAAATTTGTGGACTTATTAAATTTAGCCTTGGCAGTTTATTGCAATGAAAATAAATAGAAAAACTAACAAAAATAGGCGTAGCACAAAACTAGGCAATCTGGCAACGGTGCCAATATAACTGTAAAATTATTCATGCCCGAAACTTTTTGTCATGTAGGGTAACAAATAAAAATTGCCGTTCTACAGGGTGTGTCAAAAGGTTTAAAGGTATTTTTTAAAATCAAATATAGCCTTGACCATATTTTTAGGCAACTCTGTAGCAATGCTTTGTTAAATACTATACGGGGTGTTTCTTGCGGGTGGTTCTCCTCCGTACCTTTTTTATCTTTTACAATAGAAAAATGAAATTTGGTATGTAGTTATTGGACTTCCGGTTCAACCGAAAACGACTACTAATTTCAAATTTTAAATGGCACAGTTGGTATATTTTTTCTAATTTTGATTAAATTGATAACGCTGCCTTGGCATAACGATGATCAAGATCCCAATTGTTTGGTATTCTTGCAATGACCGTTGTGTTCTGTTAACTTGTTAGCGTTTATATGTGATTTATTCTGCGTTTTTTATGGTTTTCTTCTTCTTATTTAGAGACTACAGTGTATATATTCGGTTTGACAACCTTATTTCTTTAAGTTATAGTTTTATTGTTGTCTCTAAAAAAATATTTATTAAAGCCTTATTAATAACATCTTTAATTAAATTAGTGTATTTAATAAATTAAACATTTAAACTTTAATACCATAAGAAGAAAAAACAGCTGCATGATATTAATTTGGTGGTAAAGTGGCCCAGAAGGCTGTTGGGCGCCATCTTGGAAAAAAAAACATGCGCAATTTTAAGATTTGGTATACATTAAAAAAAAAACATTAAAAGAATATTGTTTATAGGTAAGGTAAACTACTTTATTTTTAAATTTTAGGTAAAATTTTAGTAGGAAAATTTATGGTAGAAGTCTTTTTTATATTTTATATTAATAATGTTATTTATAATATTTAAAACAAACGTTACGTTACATCTTTTGTTTTATGTTTTAGTTAATCAACAATAAAATAAATATAAAATACTACCAAAAAATCAAGAAAATTATTTAATAAAAACTATTTACAAATTAATAATGTTGCACTATTAAATGAAATAGCAAAATCAAATTTTGAAATTTGTAACGTAAGCACCTTTACCATAATCAAGTCAATAAAAAAATTGTTAACTGAAGTGTTTGCATGGCCTACTGCAAAATTTTGAATATGAATTATGAAAATGGGGAATTTTGTCGGTGTTTATCAAAATAAACCTACAGAGTTATATATTTTTAAAAATCTTGCAAAAAGGCTAATTCATTTTTGATACGTATTTTTTTTGTGGATTAACTGATTCGAGAAAAAGTTTTGTATGGATAATTACATTCAAAATCTTCACGGTATAGGAAGATGGAAATTGTCTTACCCCGAATTAAACGCGTGCGAAACCGTGGGTAAAAGCTAGTTTATAATAAAATAAATTGACATTTTGGACATTAAAAAGATAAAGAAGTTTCGGGTTAAAGACAAATAAAGCTTATACATTTTTTGCGAATCCTGTAAGCATACAAATTCATTTCTTTTTTTTTTGTAAATTGTATCTTTTTTCCAAGTAAAATTTTTTATTACGAATTACCTTTTTACAAAAAAAATATGTTTTTAAAGTTTTTGGGAACTCTATACCCAAAATAAAATTTTTATTTTACCATATTTTACTATAAACACAATATGTTTATCAGAAATAACTATTTTTAGTGATATATTTAATTCTTTTGTGCTTTTGTAAACCCTATCCATAGACACCTTATATTAACGGGATGGATTTTTGGAAGTCTGATTTATTATATTATAATCATATCTAAAATTGTAATGAATATTTATTATTAATTAGTGATGGGTGAAAAAAAACCTTTTTATTTTATAAAAAGTAGTTTAATTACTTATAACCTAAATTCTTACAGTTTTTTTCTAAATTAATACTGCATGTGAGGAACTGTTATTGTGGTAGAGCTGTAGAATAAATTAAAAAGAATAAATCATAAACGTGTTTTCACAAAATTTTTAGGGTAACAATGTATAAACTAATGTATTGTTCCATTAACGATTTAACATATCTATATATTAAAGAATTATTCTAACAAAAGCAAATCAGCTTAATTAATGTTTAAAAAAAGTAACTTATCAATTATTGGATTACACTCTAAGATAAAAAAACTTTAAAATTATTTTTACACTAAAAATAAATAACTTACATAACAGAGATTCATACAATGCATACCATTTAGAGCCACCCTCTATAGTCTAAGAGCCCGTGAGCTGCATACCTTCGTTATTTTGTAAAAGCTAAAAGTTTATCAGTGCATGGTTCCAACATAGGTTAAAGCAATTGAAGACTATCATAGTGGCTTTGGCAGGCACCACGTACCAAAAGTTATTGAAATAAATTTCTCGTCTCTTTGTAAAAGCTAAATTTTATATATGTTACTTGGGTACCTGTTAAGAGATATTTCCCCAGTCGACAGACAGTTTTGACAGTTCAAACCCCTTGGCAGACAAACATTTTGGGGTGGTCTAATGGTTTAAGGACGTCCAATATTTCTATTATTAAACATGTTATGAAAAAAGTCTTAAACAAGAGTTGTAAGGTTTTTAAATAGGCATGTCCTAAAAATATTTTGGTGTATACAGAGTGCCCCAAAAAAGGTTTTGCTGTAAAGTATTTTTTTAATTGTTTTTTGGAAGACTCTGTATACATCAAAATATTTTTAGGTAAAGGTCATTTGAAAACCCTACAACTGTTATATAAAACTTTTTGGTATATCTTGTTAAATAACAGAAATTGGACTTTCTCGGACCATAAGGCCACCCCATAATGTTTGTCTACCAAGGGGTTGCAAAACTAAGGTAAGCGACTAAGGTAGCTTCTGATATGCACCCAAGTAACATATATAAAATTCGGCTTTTACAAAATGATAAAAGTTGATTTTTAGTTTATTAACCTGGTAGAGTAGAATTTAGCTAAGAAAAAGCCAAAGAAGTCATACAAGTAAACATGTTAATTAACTGTTTCTTTGTTTCACGTCATTGAAATAATATGCAAGCAATAAAAAGGCAAATCATTTAAAAGTAAGACAAATTACGACAATGATGTGATGACCGGGTGGCTTTTTCATAGCTGAATCATACTTTACCTGGTACCTGCCAAAGCCACTACGAGTCAAACTTCATATTCTACCATTGCTTTTACCTATGTTGGGAGCATGCACTAGCAAACTTTTAGCTTTTACAAAATAACGTAGGTCTGCCGCTTTCGGGCTCGAACTTTATTATAATTTAATTATTTTTACAGTAAAAAAATCTAAAATGTCAACTTTAATTTTTAGGGGGACACATTTTTCCACCAAAATGTACTTGTTCAGGGTTATCCCCTCTTCCTCCAAGTGTATAAGTAACAAACTTATTTGTAAAGAATTTATGGTTTCGTCCGTTACTTTGTGACCGTACATTTTAAATTAATAAAATAAAACAAAAAATATACTTTGTTCATAGTCACTCTAATTAGAGTGACTATAAACAAAGTATATTTTTGTTTTATTTATTAATTTAAACTTATTTGTTGTGAAGGCTCGTTTTAACTAAAATGCACAGTATACATGGTTGCTTAATATACAGGGTATTTCCTAACTGTGGTACAAAACTAAAGGGGTGATTTCTTATGTTTTCAAAAAATATTTTTATAAACATATGTATGTACAGGACGTTAAATTTTTTAAAAGAAGTCGGTATTTTTAAGATATCTAAAAACCTTTTAACCGATTTGGTTAAAATTTGATACACTAATTTAATGTAATAAGTTACTTGTAAAGCTCTACATACATTAAAACAATAGGGTACAGTGGCGTCTTAGTGTGCAACACAGCCAATATTATTAAGAAGAAAAAGTACGCCACTAATTTCTTATAAAGTTTTTTATCCAGATTAAACAATAAATGGTGCAACTTTTTAATTCTTGTTTTTTTCATATCTTGGTTCGTTTTTGAAAAAAAACTGAAGTTACTTTTAGTCGTGCTAAAAAGTAGCCCGAAACAAAGTAAAACAAAATCCAAAATTAAAAATTTAGATCTTAGTAAATAGCAAAAATAATAAAATGCATGACTGCTCATTTATTTTAAGATAATTATTTGTTTTTTTTCTTTTTTGCTTTATAACTCATGTTTTTTATTAGTACTTTTTACAAGAAATTAAAATAGCCTTAATGTATTTTTTCCAAAAACAAAGGTGGATACAAAGAAAATATTAGATACTAAAAAATTGTTAAATGCCTAATTACAGAAAATACCTAAACTTTATAAAGTTACGTTCTTTTTTCACAATAATATTGGCTGTGGTGCCTACTGAGACGCCACTGGACCCAATAATCCCAATCTAGGCAAACCTTTACAAGCGCTTTTTTACATTAACTAAGTGTCCTAAATGTTATCCAAATCGGTAGAGGAGGGTTCCTAGGATAAAGAATTTTTAAAATTTTTAACGCCCTGTATCTTGAAATTGAATAAAGTCCGGTAATAAAAACATTAATTTATAAAAAGACGTAAAAAGCACCCTCCTAAGTTTCGTAGCGTAGCTAGAAAACACCCTGTATATAAAAAGAGAACCGTATAATTTAAATACAATCAGTATTATTATTTTGGGCTGAAAGAAGCTTTTCTCTTTCTTCGTCCTTTAACATAAACTGAATTTCTTCCAAAGTTTTACCTTTTGTCTCTGGTATAAAAAATTTTGTAAACATAACTGTACAAAAACACCAGCACGAAAAAACATAAAATGGAACCTGAATCCCATATTTGTATTTAAGCTGATGGTATATCTGAAGAGACAAAACTGAAAATCCCACATAGCAGGCATCAGAAATTGTCATTCCTATCGCTTTTACCGGTGCAGGAAATAATTCAGCAGTAAGAACGATAGGAACCAGCCCCAAACCAAACTTAAATGCTGCGGCATAGCACATGACTGCAACAGGAACTATCCAACTTACAGTAAGAACCTCATGCCCACTATTTTTTAACGTAAAATAAATTGCTATTACTCCCAAACTTAAACCAGCAAAGATTCCCGAAGTCATGAGTAAAACTCTTCTACCAAATTTATCTATGGCAACTGAGGCTAATAATGCAGCGCATAACATTATGGCAGAAAACAGGATGCCAGCTGTTGAAGACGATATATGCATTGCTCCTGCTTCATTAAGAATCGAATGTAAATTCATAAGCATAACAGATATACTACTCATATGTTGGGAACCATTTAGCCAGACCATAATTAAAAGAGCTTTACGGTTACTTTTTACTAAAACTATATCTTTTGGTCGACCTCTCTCGCTTTTTTGTCTTCTCATTGCTACTTCAATATCTTTTAATTCGACATCAATATCTTCTTCATATCTTAGTCGCTCGAGTGCCCTCTTTGCATCTTCAGGTCTATCTTTATACATTAAGTAGTACGGAGATTCCGGTGTAAATCGAAATGAAGTAAGGGTAATTGTGTTGAAACATATACCTAAAAGGTAAAATTCAATTTATATGAGTGCAAAGATAATTTTAAATGACAATCAAGCAATCAAGAAAGGAAAATTTGTATGGTATCGGACACCTTAAGTTTTTTGCCTTTAAAATCTTTAGGGGTAAATTTATGCAGCCAAAAAATAATTTTTAAGTAGCTATAAATGTATAATTTATTGGTAATTTTACGAAAAAACTAAAAGTTCTAATATAAAACGGTTTTAAAGTAATATGGAAGTATGGTATCGGACAAAAAATATTATTTTTATAAATAGGGTAACTTTTCTTTATCGGTTATGCTACAACACACAAAGGTCGAAGACTGAGGCTTATCAGAAAAGGAAATAATCAGTTTCTTTGTTAAGTCAACTGCTCTTTGTAAACCACTCGTTATATTTTGCGACTTGTGGTCGACCCCGATGGCCGCTTCAAGCCTCTATACACACGGGGCTTTACATGACCACGGGTGATTGCCACTTGTCACTTCCATAACCAAGGTTCATCAGTCTTTTTAATACTTAACGCTTGTCACTTTTTGATAGTAACAAAATGATGCAGAAGACGTATATTAATTTTTTTGTCGTTTCTGGGTTTATTCAATTTAAAGAACCCGTGAAATAGCCTGGCACTCGCCTTTTTATTAGCTTATTGAAAAATCGAAATTGCATGAAGACAAATTCTTTAAGTATTTTCGACTTTTTAATGACTTTGGAAACACTTAATGAATTATTATTTTTATATACCGGGTGTCAACGAATTTATGAGACAAGCCATAGCTTGTAGAGTTTTACAAAAAATCAAAATGAGACTTAATATCAGTAGATGGTGAGAAAAAGAAAAGGTTTCGCATATTTCAACTTAGGTACTCACTTACTATTTAGCTACTTCCGGTTTAACCGGATATGACTTCAATTTTAAATTTATAAAGAGAGCACCCTGTATAATTAAAATATTTGTATTTTTGAGACAATTATAAACAGTTGTTTTACATTTAAAAAAGTTTTTACGCCTACTTTGTTTTTTGAGAGTCGTTTGTAGTATTGCATCTAGGTGGCTATGATCATTTATTTATGGCCTTTATAATTAATCCGATCGTAAATAAATTGGTACCGTTAAATCCTTTAAAAAGTGCTTGTCCAAAAAAGGTTCCCATTTGAAAAATATAAGTTATACACGAAAATGTCAATTTGCCAAATTGTTTTATTTCTATCTTTTATATAAGTCACTAAAACTCTGCGATTGTTTTTTCTAACATCACCTAGGGTCACTAGATTTATTTTCTTTCAATCATATCCACCTAAATACAAGATTAAAAATGACTCTTAAAAAAACAAGTAGGTTTAAAAACTTTTTAAAATGTCACTTTCTGACTTGTCTCAAAAACCCTAAAATGTTAAAATACACAAAGTGTTTTATTCATTCAAAATCCACTTTTAATTAATTTTCAAGTGACTAAAAAGTGAAAAATATGCGAAAGCCCTCCTTTTTCTATACTATTGATCTATATTAAGTCTAATTTTGATATGTCAAATACCAGGAGTTATGGCTTGTGTAATAAAATCGTAGACACCCGGTATTTAAGATTAAACTAAAATTCTATAGATATATTTTTATTTTTCAAAATAACAGTTTTGTACTTTTGAAACTTCCTCTATATCATGAAGCAAATAATTTTTTTTTTTTAGAAATATTTAAAATAAGTAGGTTTACAGGTAAAGTTAAGTATATTCGTGGACACACTTCATGTAAAAACCCTACCTGCTTTTTTTTCTACCGTGTTCTTTTTCTTTAAGTTATAAAAATAGCGTACTCAGTTAATGTGGTTGTGTTTGTGCAGACACAAAAGTGGACGCCACGGACTACAAGCAGTTGCCTGTGCCTATTTAAATTGCATGAAAATTTTAGTCCGTAGCGTGTGGCGGCCACAGCAGTGATGACAAGTTGCTGTATTTGCGACCTGCCTAAGATTCTTTACCCTATCAACTAGGGTACTTTCTGGGACAAGATAATGCTTACTTGAGTCTCGTATTATCATTTGATTACTTTTTTACAGCCAATACCATATTTTTCTCTTCTATTGGTTTTCTTAGTATTTTACAAATAATTTAATAAAAAGAATACATTTTTATACATATAAATAAAATATTGATCCGGAACGAGCCTACGAATCTACAGAAAAAAACTTTTTAATTGCAAATATTTAGAAATAAGTAAGTTTTCTTGTAGCTTCGTAATGCCCTTACTGACTCTGAAAAAATAAAAAAATTAATTAGCTTTTAAACTATCTGGTAAACAATAAAGGTTTATTTTTCACTGCTGACCTAAGAAATTGCTATTATTTACTCCATTTATTATTTTTCACCCTAGGTAAATAATTATAATGAAAAACACCTAGGTTAGTTCTGGTTAATTCTAATATCAAAATTACACATGCCAAAGTTTTACATAAATAAGGACAACTTGATTAGGATCACGCTCCAGTCTACTTGATATTCCAATATATTTAAAAAATTGTGGGGAAAATACTAATGCCAAAATTAAAATTGTTAATATATCAATGTTAGCAGTAAAAAAAACAATATGTTCGTATACCTCGGGTGAGAAAGCTATTAATTACCTCGCACATTAAATCCCTCGGCGCTACGCGCCTCAGGATATAAAAATGCTTAGTAAATATTAGCTCACTTCTCGTACTATTGTTTTCATTTTATATTGTTTAATTTACCCGTCCGCGCTATCCAAGCCCAGACAACTTGCGGCTACAACTAAAAACAGTACTTGTTCGATACCGCGCGCTCTCCGATACTATACGAATTTTCCCAATGTCTAAACATATTTCAATTTATATTTAAAATAATGTGAATAGTTAAACCCTAAACTCTAACTTTTATTTAAAATAAAAAAATCCTAATAGTAATTTATTATACTTACCCATCAAACATGGCACCCACATAGGTGCAAAAGGTGCCACGCAGTAAACAAGCAGAACTCCTATCAACATCATAAGATAGATAATACTCGAGAGAAAACCTCTTATCCTATGGTCAGCCACTTCGGCGATATACATGGGTGCAGCAACAAACCCAGCATCTCCAGCCATTCCAGCAAAAAATCTAGCTATATATATGTATTCTATACTAGGAGCTACCGCAATAAGAAACCAAGAAATTAAAGTTGTTGTGGAGGAGCAAATTAATACACCTCTTCTACCTATTTTGTCAACCAAAAACATGGTAAGTGGTATTCCGCAACATGCTCCCAGCATAAGAATTGTTTCAAGCCACTCTGCCTGATGCTCAATTACTTCTGGATTATTAGTTTCTGCTATTAATTTTGGAATAATCGGGGCTGTCCAGCCATACTGCATACCATCTGAGATACATGATAAGGTAACTAAAACAAAATTTTTGCTATTAAAACATTTGTTAAGCTACTAAACAATTACTGAAAAACTAAATGATAATAAAATAAAGTTTAGTTAAATTTATGTTTATTTGCTTTTGCATTTGCTTTTTATTAAAAGGCATAACAATACATTTTTGCACTTTAATTTAGTGTTTATACCTTAAGTTTTTTTTTCTAAAAGCGAAGTTTTTCAAGCTTTTATACTATAGTACCGTACCGTACCACACATAAGTATTTTTTAACGACTTTTAAAGAAAGGAGGTTATCAATTCGACCGCATGTTTTTTTGGGTATATGTTACGCGGTTACTCCGTCAACTATTAACCGATCTTATATATTTTTTTATTTGAAAGAGTGCAATTCCGCGGTGTTTCAATACAAATACCAAGTTAGGATTGCAAGAGAGGAAGGCACTATAGGTACCTATTTTTTCTCTGCCGTACGTTGTTCGTGCGACAAAGCTGTACTAGCGCCACTTATTGGTGGCAGTTTACAAATTGCTATTATATCCTTTACCAAAATTTGCTTCTTTCACCGAACTGAAAGAGAGACTACAGTAAAAAGCACAGGGACGTGTAATTTGATTGATTAACATTTGGGGGTTATGTGTATTTCTGGTTAGTTAAATCTTTTTTATTTGTTTTATTTAAAAAAATAATAAAAAATAAATATTAAAAAAAAATATTAAAAAAAAACAGAACTAACCATGACCCTCCAATGTGACAGTTTTGCATGACCGTTTGTAACATTTTGAACCAATTAAATTACACGTTATTGAAAGGGGTAATGGTAGTGTTTTTAGTATATGATTACCAAATGAATAGTAATAATAATAAAAGAAAGCAAAAAACAAACTAAAAGCAAAAAATAAACACTTAAAAAAATAAAACCGACCAAAAAAAAAATAAATAGTACTCACTAAGAGGTTAAAAATAATAAATTTAAAAAATAATTAAAAAATAAACTGGGGCATATCAAATGCGCTAAAATACTAAATGTTAATAACCAAATAAGCAAAAGCTTTTTATACTTTAATACTATATGTTGTTACCGACTTACTTTTTGTATCGGTTTTTTAATTTATTATTTTTAACTTTTTAGTGAGTTTTATTTATTTTTTTAATATTTTTTTAAGTGTTTTTCTTTTACATCCTACGGAGGCTCTTGCCTAAATACCAGAGTACCGTGGTTGTTGGGTTATAAGATGTTTAACCCATTGTTTCTCCTGTTCTGTTATGCATTTTACAGCATCTTTTGGACAACGCGCGATCTAAATATGTCCCCCTGCTGGAAATTAAACCGGCGCCTGCGACTTCTGGCTTTGAAGAACAAAGCTCTGTTCACTGCGCCACCGTGTTTATTTAAGTATTTGATAACGTGCAAATAATTAGAAAATTTAATTTAATTACTTTTTATATTTATCAATACTGCCAATTAAATAAGGGTATTCATTTTTTTTTAATTTAAATAGGTTTATTTTTGTATTTCGTTTAGGAAAGAAGTTATTTTGTGTATAAATAAAGTATGGATTTTTTGTATTAAAACGCTAAGCAAATGTTCTTATGCATTTTGTATTACTGCAATAATTGACCATGATGTTTTTTAACAATTTTTTGGTTTTTAAGGCCCTTAAACACTATCACGTCACGATTGTTACCCTGGCACTAGCTCGAGTAAGGCGTCAGCTACGATAAAAAGCAAAAACGTCAAGCAAAAGAATTTAATCTCTGTAGTGGTAGCCGGTACTAGCGCTCAGGCCTCGGTACGTGGACGGCTCGATCAAATATATTACATGCCATTTAAATGTCATTCAAGATCATTAATTTAAAAACCATGTAAAGTATTTGATCGAGCCGTGAGCGTACCGAACCTGAGCGCCTAGTGTGCATTGACCTTTAGATTTAAAAAAACTAAAAGAAACTGCCATGATTGTTATGTATGTTGTTGTTAATTACATTTTTACCACACCATTACTAAAAAGCATCCATCATTATTAGTGTAAGGGATCCCTTGACAATTTTTTCAAGTCATTACTAACTAGCTTATTTTTTGTAAGTACCTTCATTTTGAGGAAACTTTTTTCTTACAACAATTTTCGTTGGTGGTAGCTTACAGGGGTAGCAAGGTTAAAACATGTTGATTTAACGAGTAAGTAAAAACAAGTAGTAAAAATTTATTACTAACAATGTATTTCGCTGTTAATTTTGAAGATAATAATCTAAATAAACCAAAAAATATTTGTCTTACAAAATTAAAGGTTTTATTCAATGAGTCGTCCACCACCAACATGTATGATTAACGATGTCATAAAAAGTTACTACTAACCAGCTTTTTTCTGTTGATAAGTGATTATTTATATAATTTAACGCCCAAATTGTCCTACAAATTGGGTGGTACGTAATCCTGGTCCTACGCTCAAAAGTTGTCAATACCAAAAAAAAAAGAAAGAAATTATTAGGAACTGTAGTACAGGGTCATCCAACAAGGACTGAACAGGGGCTTAATTTTGACTTTCCTGTATTTTTCAAAAATCCAAGATAGCACTTTGGCGTAACTTTTTATGCTCTTTTGAAAATAGTACTTCGAAAAAAATGGACTCCGAAACAAAAGAGTTACGGCATGCAACTTTGTTTTTTTAAATGGAATGCCCCACTTTTTATTTCATATTTGAAAAGAAGCTATCTTTTTACGTAAAAGCTGCTATATATTTTATTTATTTATCTTATTTAAATATGCTATTTTTCTAAAAAGAAATGATCAAATTTGGTTTCGCGCCAAAATAATACTAAATTATCACCTGTGTAGGTACTTTACACCTGTATAACCTGTGTGGGTATTTGTCACTGTCTAGCTATATTTATTATTTGTTTGTAAATAAAATTACTCAAAATGAAATACTCATTAGAGGACCGTCTACAAATTATTACCCTATTTTACCAATGCCAAGAGAACGCCAGAGAGACTAAACGTAGATATTTTACTGCCGTCCAAAGAAACATATCAATAAACACAATTTTAAGAATAAAAAAATTATTTGAAGAGACAAAATCGTTACAGGACAAGAAAAAAACTATGCCAAGACGAAGATTACGGGAAAATTCTATTACAAATTATTTTACTAATAGCCCTAATAGTTCGATTTCCGACGCAGTTCGAGATGTTCAGTATGGTTTTACAAGAAGAAATGTTAGCTACGGAACAGTCCATAGAACATTAATAAAAAATAAGATGTTCCCATTTCGCATCCTTCCCGTTCAAAAATATCACCGCAGCAAAAAGAATCTCGATTTAGATTTGTTGCAGAAATTCTAATTAGAGAGCAAGATCATGACCCAGACCTTTTTAAAAAAATTTATGGACGGATGAAGCTTGTTTTACAACTTCTGGAATGTTTAACCGCCATAATAAACATCACTGGGCAACTCAAAATCCTAGAAAATTTTTGGAAATAAAAAAGCAAGGTAGAACTTCCATTAATGTTTGGTGCGGAATGTTAAATACCAAAATTTTGGGTCCAATATTTTATCACGGAACGTTAACTGGTCAAAGGTACCATAATTTTTTGGAAAACGAAATCGAAAATCTTTTAGAAGAACTGCCTCTGGAAACCTACCGTTCAATCATTTGGCAAGAGGACGGAGCACCTCCCACACTACCCAGGCTGTTGTTAATTTTTTAAATGAGCGGTATACTGAATGGATTGGACGAAATGGAACAGTTGCTTGGCCACCAAATAGTCCAGAGCTTTCACTTTTGGACTCATTTCTTTGGGGTCACCTTAAAAATGTAGCCTACCACCAAAGAAACGAAAATATTGAGGAAATAAGAGACAAAATTGTAAACGAAATTCGTAGATTAAATGATGAAAACCATATTTTAGCGGCCAGTTTAGAACGACTTCAGAGAGCGTATCAATGTTGTTTTGAAAATAATGGGGGACACATTCAACATTTAAGTTATTAGTGACCAGTATGAAGCCCAATTATTGACATTTATTTTATTAAACTTCTTTTTTGTTAAATAGCCAATTTGTTGTCGGTTTAAAATTATATATAAATCGAGATTCTTGAGACTTCTGTTTTGTTGTATTTTTGTATAATTTAGTGTAAATAATCATTTTTAAACGTTTTAATGAATATTTCCCCTTTAATAAATACTTTAATTTAATTACTTGACTTTTCTTTCTGAAACATAACTGGTATGACACTAACAGATATTCAGCAGGTGTAGGTTTTACCTAGTAGGTAGGTAATTTTACCTTATATCGGCGGGAAAAAATTTGGAAATACGATAATTTCTCCTGAAAAATAAACATATTTAAATAAGATAAATAAATAAAATATATAGCAGCTTTTACGTAAAAGATAGCCTCTTTTCAAATATGAAATAAAAAGTGGGGCATTCCATTTAAAAAACAAAGTTGCATGCCGTAACTCTTTTGTTTCGGAGTCCATTTTTTTCGAAGTACTATTTTCAAAAAGAGCATAAAATATTACGCCAAACTGCTATCTTGGATTTTTGAAAAATACAGGGAAAGTTAAAATTAAGCCCCTGTTCAGTCCTTGTTGGATGACCCTGTACAAAGATATCACGTGTTAGCTTATCGTGTATTGCTAGTCCGACAAGTTTTGTAATGTTCGTTTTTCTATTTAAAACACAGCATAAAGTAAAAACATATGTTTTAAAATTTAAATAACTTTATATATTTCTAATATACATTCAACAATCTGTTTTTAATCACCCAAAATTTTTATTTTATAACAATTTTTAATTCATATTTTCCACGTAATTTTCCTGGTAAAATAATCGATATAATCAATGTCAAGATTTGTTAAATATTTTAAATTATATTTTGTTACTTTTTCTTGTTATGTATTTCTAAAATTCAGGTAAAAAAGGTGTAAAAGTTACCTTTTAATTACATATAATTACGGAATTGGAGGACTGGGATAAAGTGCCACCCAATTTGCAGGACAATGTAGGTGTTAAATTAAATAAGTATTAACTGACCAATAGAAAAAAATCAGATGGTTTTAACCTTGCAACCCCAGTAAGCTACTACCAACGAAATTTGTTGTAAGGAAAAAGTTGGGCGCCTCGTCAAAATAAAGCTACACACGAAAAATAAGCTTGTTAGTAATGACTTGAAAAAATGGTCCAGGGATCCCTATCTATATTACCTTTTTTAATGCATTAAGTAAACAAGTTTAATTATTTTTCAAATAATAAATATAAATGTTTCGGCTATTTATAAAAAATTAAATTTATAATTAAATAGCATGTAACATCTTTTTATTTATAGGTCAATTTCAAGGAGCCTTAGGGTTAAGTATTAGGAATAACTCTGATTCTACCTCTAGTTGCTGCTCCGGTGGGGTCGACAGCGTCAATTCCCAGAGTTAAGCATTGTGGAGCTCGGCCATATCTTGGATGGGTGATCGCCGGCGGGCGGGGATCAGTGGACGGACCGAGCAGCAACCATCCAAGTTATGGATTGAAAGGCATATAAATAGGAAGGGGTGGGGTCAAGGCACAATAAACCTCTAGGCTGCAGCGCACCCCGGAGGGGCGTTGGTTGGACCTAGGAGGAAAAACTCGAAAAGGCGAAAAAAAAACATAATTTTTTCTCTTTAACGACCTTCTTCGTTCAAGAAATATTGTTTTTTTCTAATAAGTTGGCCTCACAAACTAGTTTATTGGAAACTTAATTTTAATTAATTATATACTTTTTTCATATGTACGAGTAGAATGAAGATAGTATTTGAGGAGCTCCACATCAAAACGCCCATATTACGCCAACTTAAGTAGACACGCTGTATATGCATCGTGTTTGGTTGATTAGCCGAAAACTTTTCACCTTTTTCTTTATCCCTTAAGTACCTAGACTGTGAGGTTTGTACTACCAATTTTTAAACATTTAAGTCTCGTGCAAACAAACTTTTGATACCCAGGGTACCTTAGTACTAAGGTTTTAGAGCTTCGTGCAACGATATAAAAACAGTTAAGTGTTGTGCATTTATTAATTTGATATTCTTTAAAATGTCACCTCTTAAAATTTTAAACATATTGATCTTAAAGAAAATACCTATTATGTTTAGCTGAATGTTACTGCAATTGCAAGTTATTTCTTTAAAGATACCAAAGCAGTTATCACTTATCTAAAATAGGTTATTAACTTTATGTCTAATGACCTTAAATACAAACTTTAATCTAAGTTTGTAGAGTAAACTTTTCTTTGAAGGCTTTAAGATATAATCGGTTTTTATGCCTCAACGTGTAAGGGGTTAGTTTATTTTTAAGGGTAAAAGTATGTTTTTAAGAAAACAATAATTACAGCCCAATATACAGGGTTAATTTTAAGTTGGTACTTTACTTTAAACACTGTATAGAATGCAAGAAAACAAGAGAATTTTTACTTGTAATACCACTAATGCTGAATTTATTTCCGAAAATATTTTCAAGGCCACCAATATTTTGAAAATTATTCCAAGCCGCAGACGAGGGAGAATTTTCTTAAAATATTCGTGGCCAAAAAACATTTTTCGGAATAATTAAGGCACGTGTGGTATTCGGTAAGAAAATTTCATACCAAGAAGTTTGACGCGAGCTTTAAAATTTACCATAAAATATATATTTTCCATTTTACTAATTGTAGTTACAAATATATGTAATTTTAGAGCTTGCAATTGTTTATTCTTTTATATTATATATCAGTTATATTACTACAATTGGTAAAAATATGTAATTATATTTTTTAGACCTATAACTTGCTTTCTTTCGCTCTTTATTTATGTTAACTACTTTGGTCCAATGATATTATTTTACTATAGTACTTACTGTAGTTGATTAAAATTGTCATTTGGGGACTTAAAACCTTACATTATTTCATATTATGTTACGTCTGAAACAGTGCTGTATTAACCATTAGGCTGACTAGGCTACAGCCTAGGGCGCCATGAAAAAATAGGCGCCAGATAGGGAGTTTTTAAAAAAGTTTAGGTCGGGTTGGGATTTTTGTGACTAATTTGCCTTGTGAATAACGCGCTCTGGTATAAAATAGGCGCAAAAAGGAGGAAAAGACTTTTTTTTGCTCTTTAAATTTTATTCCGGGTGATGGAAAAATTTTGTTGATTTTTTGATGGTATTTATCTTAACAATAGGCGCTCCGGGAATTCCAGCCTAGGGCGCTCCAAACAGTTAATACGGCCCTGGTCTGAAATACTTTAACTGGTACAATATAAGATGATGATTATGTCAATTTCCACTAAAATTCGCTCCAGGGTAATCCTGGCGGAAGAAAACAATTTTCGATTAATACGTGTATTGTCATGGGAATGCAACCGAAACTACAGATTTGATTGGTCAAAAAACAGTGGTGTAGAATTAAAAAAAAATATGTCCGAAAATGCTCTGTTTCCGAGATACAGGGTGTTAAAAATTTGAGAAGAAAATGATATTTTAATGTAACTTTCGCACTCCAGATATTTTTACCATATTTGGTACACTTCTTTTGTCTATTACATTACATTTTCCGCTGTAAAAGTAGGAAAAAATAAATCTACCAGTGGCGTTTAAACAAGATTTGTATTATTTTTTTAGAGAAAAATAGTGCTTTACTTGTTTTTGTCGAAATTCCTTACTCAATTTAAACAAGTAAAGAGATTTTTCTTAACAGAATTATAAGGTTTGCTGTAGGATTATACCACGAATTGTACGACGCTTGGTATATAAATTTTGCAAAAATACTACACACAAAATATACAGACTTGCAACAATTAGTCGCGCCGAATAGCGCGCCACATAGCCCCACATAGAGCGGACATGGACGTGGGCGGAATTCACGTCGTTCCAGGGGCTTGGGGAATATAAAAATCTATGATCAAACTTTGTAGATTCCTAATATAATTTATTTTCTGATAGCTGCCTTCTAGGTTTTGGACGATGCAAAACATTTTATAGTATTTTTTTTGTAAAATTATTAATAAAATTCCTTTTCACGCCACACCCGCGAAATCCGTAAAGAAAAGTATATGCAGGGTGAGCCGCACTATAGGATGTTTGAGAATATTGTGACGTATAATTTGAATCCATAGGGCCCATTTTACGTCATTTGAAGACTAATATACCATATTATGGTATGGAACTATCTTCTGGGACCATAGGCCCTTGCCGGTTCGGTTCGAGGTAAGCTTTGACATTATTTCATATTTTTATATGTTTTATTTTAAGATGTGTTTTGCCATTATCGAAATTAATAAATAAATATTAAAATTTTTAAAAACTTACATACACTTACAGGCTGTTTACAATTATTTGGAAAATATTAGATATCTCAGGAAGGATAACTCGTAGATCTTTAAGTTTTGCACGAAAATGTAGTTAATAGAATTATCTATTTATGGAAAATAGTCTTTAAAAAAATCTTAAGTGTTTTGTGGTTATATCTCATTAAAATCTAAAAGTTTTAAGCTAACATTATAGATTGACGTTTCTGTTTCCGTTTGTCATTGGACGTTTCGGTTTCTAATATGATATTATGGAAACGGTGAACAGAAAATATAAATTGACAAATAAAAAGGTGTTGTTTTCAATCCATAAATCCAGCCTTAAGAAAAAAATAGCCTTTTATCATAACTTTTTACCACTCCCGATATTTCCACACAATATAGTACACTTTTTGGACTATTACATTTTTTGCTGTAAAAGTTAAAATTTACTTTGGCGTTAAAACAAGTTTGTATTGAATTTTTTAAAGAATAATGTAGTACGCCACTGCTTTTTTCGTACAACAAACGGTGTCTATAACAAAAATAAAAGCCATCAAAATGGCAGGGCAAAATTGCTAGAATCTCATATGATGTTTTGTGTCTAATTATAGGTTAGGTTTTTGACTGTGTAATAGATTTCTATGAGCAACAACTTCCAAATGACAGAAAAATTTTAGTAATCCAAGTATTGGACCTAACTTTAATACAAATTATAGAAAAACGAATTTTACATACAAGACACCATATCAGATTTTAGCGATTTTGCCATGCATTAAAATGGATTTTATTTTTTAAAACGATAACCGGTCTTCATAAAAAATATTAGAAGACCAAATTAACCCTAAAGTAAATAAATATCTCAAAAACAATATTAATTCGAAGAAAAAACAGTAGCGTACTATTTTGTTACTTAAAAAATTTAGCACAAATCTTATTCGAACGCCACTGGTAAATTTTTTTATAAACTTTTAAAGAGAAAAATGTCATGCAACGGTTTAAAGAAGTGTACTAAATTTTCTGGAAATATCTGAAATGGTAATAGAGTTATAATAAAAAGGCATTTTTCTTAAAACTCTAACACCCTGTATCTCAAACCGAAAGCATTTTTGAAAATTATTTTATTTAAAAAATGTTCTTGGTAAAAGTAATGTAAAAAATTAAAAATAACCCTGTATATTAAAATGTTTAAAGATAACCAGTCTAGTTTTGATACCTCACTGTTAAACTAAAAATCGTTTTATAAAACCTATGATTATTGTTCAAAAGGTTTTGAAGCCAGCTTGCGATTAAATTACATTTATTATATACTTTTCCACGACTGTTCAAAAAATGCTGTTTTTTTAATCGTTAACATAAAGGTAAAATACTACATTTTATAGTACACTACATAAAGTGTTAAACAAAGTAACTTTTTTCAACACTTTGAAGCTTTTTTCACACTTTCACTTAGTGTTTTGTTTTAATGCCTACTACAATAGACTTAAATATTAATTTATACAATGTATCAGTAACCGCGACATCAACTGAACCAAACGGTCAAGTTATCTTTGATTTCGTCTTTATTTTTTTAGTTCATGTGTCACTAGTTTTAAAATCTAACAGTTTGCAAATAAATGTAAAAGAAATTATTAGAAATTGATAGTTATAATGAATTTAAATGATTAAGAAATTGAAAAGGAATTTATACTGTTTTAGTATTATTTTTACAAAAAGTAAGTATATATATATATTTTTTAATTAAATAATAAATGCATAGTTATAAAGAGGATAATTGCCTCAAAAAATAAGGAGGTTATAACTTTTTATTGCAATATAATGGCTGTGCTGCAAAAACTAAAATTAATAAGTTTAAATAAATAAAACATGTATAGAATTGTATTTTGGGAAATTTTTATACGGTCGTGGAAAAATATAGTATGTAACACATGCATAAAGTGCCTTTTTTACTCATGGAATTGCTGCACTCGCCTAACGGCTCGTGCTGTCAAGCTTCCCATTCATAAAAAAGTATTACTTTATGCACTTGTTACATAAATTACTATTTTAGGAGTTTTAATGCCTCTAGAGCAATATAAGTTTTTTTCTGTAATTTCACTGTAATGAGATATAACTACTGTACAAGGTTTTTGTTTATATTTTGCCACCCACTTTTATTCATAACCAAGAAGGATGGAAAGAACATCCTGTATAAAAGTTGCATACTTTTAAATCTTTTATTTTTTAGGCATAGAAAAAGTAACAAAGGAACATTAAAAACTTAAGAAAAATGAAAGAGTAAACTGTTTTTTAATGGGACACCCTGTATATTATGTCACCATTATAAAGATCTTTTGGAAAGCTTTACAAAAATATCACATTTGATATACTATTCCACACAGATTTTGAATTATGGCCATTTAAGGTTTTTGCTCATTTCTTTCTTTTTAATTGCTTAAAAGAGAAAGAGAAAAAGTACGAGACTTTTATACGGGACGTTATTTCTATTCTTCTTGGTTATAGTTATAAGATAAATGAAAACAATGTACATTTACGATATTTCTTGGAGACTAGTTTTCTTTGACAGATAATTTCATTATCTACATTTTCGTGCAAAAATTGAATAACTACGAGTCATCCTACCTTAGGTATCTAATTTTGTCCAAAATTTTTTAAACATCCTATGGGGAGCCGGTGATCTGCACAAGTTTATGCACACGCTTTAAAAACCAGTAATGCGCAGTTTTCCTCAGAGAAATTTTAAAGTGTGTGTAGGTACTTTAATTTGCTTTGTTCAATTGGTTATTGGCTGCATGTTAAGTAAGAGATTCGCAGTAGAAATACCACTAATAAAAGTTTTAACAAAAAATGTTTTATACTCACTTAGTATGGCCGTTCTCACAGTACGTAAATATTTCATTTATAAAAATCAAGTTCAAAGCATGCACAAAAAATAAAAAATGCATTAATAAACAAAGCCTAATATTTTTGGGCACTACTTTGATAACCACTTTTATGTTTACAAGTCTTCTGATAGCGCGGTTTGAACTTTAAACTAAAAAGTATTAGAGATGAAACTTATTAGTTTTCAGTAGCCTGCTATCGCAAAATAAATACCCATTTTGGATATAAAGTATTAAAAGAGATAGAAAATGTCTACTGGGGTTATCTTTTCCTTTTAATTATATTTATATAGAAAGATGCAGTAGTGCGTACTAAGTAACCTAAATGGTAATATTATTCGGTACCTAAGTATTTGTAGCTAAATGTAAGTTTTAAAACTAAAATATTAACTAGCTTTTAACGACCTGCAACCAAAAAAAAGCCAATATAAAGAATATATTTTTTTACCCTTAGCACTAGTATTGTTAATATTTTTTCGTCTATTTGTTTTTTTCCATTTTAATTTTAGTTATCATTTTTCCCATAATATATACTAAAATTAATTTAAATACCTACCATTTAATTTTAAAAATAAGAAAAATACGTATATTGGTAAAACTTTGCGCGAAATCACTTGCGTCTCTGGTAAAAAAGAAAAATATATATATAAATTAAAGTAATAATAATTAAGATGGTGACTAATAAAACAGTCATCATTTTTTATTAGTTTTGATTAAAAGTAATTTCTAACTAAATATTTTTGTTATTATTTCATCACTTAATTGCTTTTTAATAGTTCTTTAGGTAATTCCAAGTGAGGTGTTTTATAAATTTACTCTTGGTCCCCATGCAACACTAGTATCAATACTTTCGTGGTACTAAAAAACGCTTCCATTTAAACAACCAAAATTTAAAAATTATAATATGGATACACCACCTAATGAAAAAAAGGGTTTTTATTGACTAGTTTAATTTGGCGTATACAGGGTGATTCAAAAATCGATCACGAAACTTAAGGGGTGATTCTACTTGCCAAAATAAAGGTAGAGCTTTATATATATATATTTTTAAATATCATTCGTTTTCGAGTTACAAGCCGTCAAAGTTCAATTTTTATTTTGGTTTTTTCGCCCTATTGCATTTATTTTTTAACCAATCTAGTTAATATTTGGCACACAAATCAAGCTTTGCAGATTCTAAAATTTTAAGATAAAAGTACTTTTTTAAATACCGCCAGAGGGCACTTTACCTAAAACTTAAAATTTATTTACATCATATTTTTTTTTATTTTGACAGATATCGCAAAGCTGGGGGTGCCATGTTATAGACAATCAAAACCAAACAAAAAAAAGTTTCCATTAATTTCAATCAAATTACCTACATACATACAGGGTGTCCAGTAACTCAACCAACAAACTTTACGGGGCGATTCTACAACAGAAAATAAGAAAAAACTTTATATAAACATATGTTCTAAACGTCTTAGTTTTTGAAGTACGGTGTGTTAAATATTGAAAACTTCTTTTTAAATTTTCAACACCCCGTAGTTCATAAACTAATAATACGTTTAGGACATATGTTTATATGAAGTTTTTTTCTGATTTTTGATGTAGAATCGTTTGGTTAAGTTTGTCGGCTGAGTTACTGGACACCCTGTATGTATGTAGGTAATTTGATTAAAATTGATGAAAACTTTGATGTCCATTGGTGCCTAAACGGTGAGGTTTATCGACTTTATAAAAGAGTACCTTATTTTTAGGTTTTTGTTTGTCCATAAAATGGCGCCCCCAGCTTGATTTTTTTTAAAATGGGTGTGATTTGGAAAATATCTAGGTACCTGGGATGAAAGAAAATAAATAATAAGAAAAAATAAAAATTCAAACATGCTAGAAGCAGTCGTGGTTTTGATGTAATATGTTCATGCAATTAAAAATCAATTTATTTTGAAAAAGAATTTTTGTACTAAAAACTCGTAGCGTTGATAAAACAAAAAAATCTCCTACCATTTTTAACAGTAGTTAATTGTCACCTAAAAGCAATAAAGTAAGCAAAAATTATTGCCAACGTTCTTTTTTTCTTATAATATCCCCAAAAACACCCTGTTTATATACGTCCGCGACTTACTTTCATAGTTTAGTAATTAAAAGTTTTCTTTTAAAATTTGTGATTATAAAATTGTGGCATTTATTATTCCAAGCAGCAAGCTGACGTCATTATGACGTCATTTTTAAGTCATTTTTGGTCATAGGACGTCATCAGACCAAAATTATGATGTGTTTGGACGTCCTTGAAGTGGCATCTTTTCGACGTCATTTTTTCGTCATTCACTAAGTAATAAAAAATCTAATAACGTCATGTTTAGACAACCCGCCAGAAAAAGTGTGTGACATTATATGATCCGTGTCAAAATCCAACCGAAATATCATATGACAGAAAAATAAGACTAATAATTTTACAAAATTGCAATAGGAAATAACTCTACCGATAGATGGCGTAATGGGATGGCGTAATGGACAATAAACTACTACGTTTATTCAACATCTTCGCTTTCTATCGCCTACACCGTACCGATTAGACAAAAATAGTTCGAGACCGGTCTGCGGTTGGTGATCTCAATTAGCTTTGAAAGAAATATCTTGAGCTAGTGTAAAAATCTGCATCTCCAAGTTGGACAGTGTCCCAAAAGATGCGACCTTGCAGTGCAAGGAAATTGCATGCAGTAAGGAGTTTTTCCTATTTTAATTTTGAAATAAAATATCATATCATTTTAGCTTAAAAAAAGTATATGCGTCAATTTTTCGTCATCTTAAAAACGTCATTATGACGTCATTAAAGGGACGTCTTTTGTCTGTAACTTGGGAGGTCAAATTAACGTCATTTTTTCGTCATCTTATGACGTCCTTGCTGACCAAATGTGACCAAAAATGACAAAAGAGAGACGTCAATAAGACGTCAGCTTGCTGTTTGCGATACAACAACAATAAAAAACATTATTTCTTTAATCTTGCCTAAATAACTATAAAATTTTTAAACCTTAAGCTACGTAGAATACCTTTACTAAAAGTTAACCAATAATTTTTAATATAATTATATTTTTGGTATGATTTTAAAGTATATTTTTTTGAATAAAGAAAACAAGCAATTTAAAACCAAAATAGAATTTTTGACCAGTTTTCAATCAATAGCCTAAACACTTATTATCTTGTGCTTGGAACCTAATTTTAGATTTTAATTTTTATTTTGCCGAAGGTTAAATGTTACTGATATGTGATCCGAATTAGCCATCTTCCTACCGGATAAAACCTGTTTTTTTTAAATAAATCATGTATAATGGTAAGTTTACATCTGATATTTATTGCACGATTCAGACAGAAATTTAGGCTAATGTAAACGATTAAAAATTTATGTCTGATTTTTTTATTGTTTACATTAGCCAACATTTAGATTAGATTAGATTAGAATAGGGCCGGGATAACCCATGCACTGAAGCCGCTCGGCTTATTGTGCGCCCTGTCATTTACGTCTGGGTGATGTCAGCCAGACGGGACCTACAGCTTAACGTGGGTTCCGAACCACGGTCCTATGAGCGACAACTTAAGACCTCGTCCCCACTCAGGGGCACTACTGAACCTACCAACTGAGTGGGGTCCGCATGTCTACGGTTGCGCAGGACACGGCAAAGTGTGTTCCGGCGCCCTGGTCCTTTAGTGGCCTTCAGCGTCGATACATTTTGCACTTTGTCCGTCTGGTGTTGAGCTAACCACTAAATTTCCGACCAACTTATAAATAAGTATTTGGCCTCAGCAGGATTCGAACCCACCTCACGTCCGTGTGCGCTCAACAAACTTAACGCCTTTACACGCTAAGCCATCACCGGACTAGCCAACATTTATGCCTGACATAAATATCATGCAATAAATGTCAAATGTAAACCTATCATAACACTACAGTTTAGCTTCTAATTCAAATTTCGAATACTTCTACAGGGTCTCTTAAGGTCGTAAGGAGAGTTTTAAGTCTAAAACAGTAATTTATTTTTCTGAGTATACAGCGTGTCTTCGGAAGTTCTTACCAAATAAAAACTTTTTAATTATTAACTTTACGAAAAAATGTGCCCATTTATAAAAAGTCCTGCTTGATGAAAGAATAAATTTCTATAAAAATAATTATTATTGTTAGATGTACGGGTTAAAAAAAATACTTTTTACCAAATTAATATACAGGGTATATCCTTACTACGGCACAAAATGTTAAAAGGTCATTTGTTATGTCATTTTATAAAGAAAAGTTTCTATAAACATATGTCCAGAGTTGCTTTGTTTCTGAGATACAGGACTATCTTATTTTTTAAAAGTATTTTTTTTAATATCTTAAGAACGAAGCCAAATACAAGAGAAATGTTCTTTACTAAAAAGTGGTATTTTTAGATACTAAATAGGAAAAAATATAAAAACTACATACAAAGCCAGTGGTGTACATTTTCTCTCAATAATATTAGCTGTTGTGCCTACTATACGCCACTGGCTTTTATGTAGTTTTTATATTTTTTCCTATAAAGCAACTAAAAATATAACTTTTAGTAAAGTACATTTTTTTGTACCTGGCTTCGTATTTAAGATATTTAAAAAAAACTACCTTTAAAAAATTAATTAACGCCCTGTATCGCAGAAACAAAGCAACTTCGAACATATGTTTATAGGAACTTTTCTTTATAAAATGACATGAAATCATCCTTTAAAGTTTGGTACCGTAGCTGGAAAAATAATTTTATTTTAATTTGGAAACAAGTCATTTTTAAGCCACCCTGTACATCCAACCTTCAAATATTGTTGTGGAAATGTATTTTCTCATCAAGCAGGACTTTTTATGAAAGGACATTTTTTTCGTAAAATTAATAATTAAAAAGTTTTTCATTTGGTAAGAACTTCCAAAGACACGCTGTATAGCCAGGCATAAACTTCACATTTTGAAAATATTTTGATGTATACAGGGTTGCTTACAAAAGCATGACAGTATAAAGTTATGTTTTTTTAAATGGATCCCGATATACGTAGTTTATAGTTTTGTTACATTTTTCTTTATATTTTAATACTTTTTTAATATAGGTTATATAGTGTTAAATCTTTAAATTTAAAAATATTGTAGTTTTTTTCTGAAAAATAGAAAATTTAGGACATTTTCCATAACGCCACAATTTTTTCAATTTTGAATTTTTGTATATAAATCATTAAGTAAATTTTTCTAAACTATTTTGCTAAGTTATCTTTAATTGAGAAATTACATGTTTTGTAGAAAATACAGGGTGTTCCATTTAAAATAAGAAAGGTGCAATAGTTTTAATTTTTTAAGTTCAATATTGTTTTCTTGACACCCTGTATAATAAAAATGCACTTTAATAATAAAATTTAAAAACATATTCTATAAGGTAATTGCCTGCCAAGATAATTAAAAAAAACAAAATTAAGAAAATGGTAAGGTTATGGAAAATGACCTATATTTTCTATTTTTTTAAAGAAACCACAATATTACCTTAATTTTTAGATTTAACCCTATATACAAGGGTGGGTTATCTTAAGCAACCCTTAAAAATTTGTGCTGCCACCCCTTAAAAAGGTTCTATTGGATGAAAAAACATTCCCACTAAACTTTTGTTTTTATCGGATAACGGAAAGTGGTGCCGGAAGCAACATTCATGCTGATAAGAATAAAAAAATGTGAATTACCTAATTTTGCAAATACATGTTGTATTTGCAAAGGCAAGTTATTTTAGAAAATAAAAATTTATTAGCCTTAAAGCACATTTAAATTAAAACATTAACTTTTACAAATTTAAAGTGATTTATTTAAAAACAAGACATATTTAAAAACCTCGCAAGAAACAATGTAAATATAGTCATTTAAGAGTATATCACCTTTACTTAAAACTATTCTGATCCTGGAATATTGTCTTGTTTTTTTTTAATCCAGAAAACATGTTTTTTAATGCTTAACAGCTTGAAGTAAAAATTGGTTATGCTACTAGTCCTAAACTTATTATATTATTATACTTATCAATTAGCTTGATACCTCTTTCAGCTGGGTCATATACTACTTCAAGATTGTTGATAATTTTACAACTAATGCTGTTACTTGTTATTAATTCAAGTAGGTAGATTGCTTTTCAAAAATTCAATAGCAAAAATTAATTTTTGAAAAAAAAGCTGAAGTAACGGACATTAAAACGTTAACTTTTTTTTATTATTTCATCTAATTCTCTTATTAATACTCATTTGATGCCCTCTTCATCTGACGCTGGCTTATTTACAACTCTTACCATTTTCTATTTAATAATAATTGACATATTTTCAGCTAACAATGCTAAGGCAACATTTTCAGAATATTGATACCATAAATTGTTTTATATTTTACCCCATGCAGCTTAAGATATACTGTTGTCCATGTTCTAATATTTTAATAATTCTTTCCAAAACGGAAGGTCTTGAAATGGTGCCTTTTTAGCCGAAAGTGTTCTGTAGCCCAGGTTTATATAAATAATTACGAGAAACAGGCCTATGTCCGTAATAGCTAATTTGTCTTTTGTGTTTGTTTAAATTGACCTTAAAAGAAAATTATTTTTAAGCAGTAAACGGCTTTTGACATTCAACGTGCATAATGAGAACGATAAGATATCACATTTCATGGTTCTTCTTCTTCAAAAAAAAAAAAATTATAAAGGTAAAAAAATTGTATTTGTAATCAACTTGGAGGTAATGTATTGCTGAGAATTGCTAAGTTATTTATTATTTTAAGGCTGCAGAATTTGTTTGATTGTTAAATTATTAAAACCGGTTATTAAAGTTTTCTATTTTTTGGCCAATATTCTTTAACAACTTTAAATAAAGCCACATCAGAATGGATAAAAAGGGCATTTTAACATTACAAAACTTTTGCATAACTTTTTCAAAAATAATGGTGTCGAAAAGGAAAATATTAAACACCTGTTTCTAACTGTTGTTGCAGTATTAAAGCTGAACCATTTAAATATCCTAAATTAAAGTCTGTGGTCTCATAACATAAACCAATAATATTATTTTTTTAAATTTCCATCATTTAGTGTTTCATAAACTGCCAAGGCATTTTCGAATTGTTCCTTACCAGCTAAATGCTGTAAAGGAGGCATAACAAGTATTTGCTCCATTTATCCAGTAGTTATTAGTACGAGTGCAGGAAGTGTGTCAGGTATATTTTTATATTAAAAAGTGACCTATTTAGAAATAAATATTTTAATTACAGGCAACAAAATAATCTTACATCCATTTACCCCGCCTTAGCTAGAAAAATAAATAATAATATAATATTTTGTGCACCTACCAATACCTACTATTTTGACCTGCTTGGGACACATGCTTCTCTAGTCCAATTAAAATAATTGTTTGTCGGTTTTATTTTTTAATATAAATAAACATTTTTCACAAAGTGCCCGGTAAAAATCTTTTAATTTTTTTACCTCTATAAAGATGGGCCACCCTACTATATACCCTACAACAAAAAAGTGTTAAAATATAGAGAGGTATTAACATATTTAACAAAATATAAAATACAGGGTGATGCATTTAAAACACCTAACTTTATACCGTCACGCTTCTGTGAGCAGCCCTGTATACATTAAAATATTTTTCAAATAATAGGTAACGTTATACCTATTTACATATCTATAAAAAAATAATTTAAATTAGATTTATGGATAACGAATAAATAATCTTTTTCAGACTTCTGATTTACCTCGTATAGTTTTCATTCAAAAAGTTTATCAATGACTTTCTTTATCTAATTTGTCTGTTTTTAAGTATAGCTGGTATTTACTTTACCTAAAACTCATATAAGTTGATTAATTATTAAAAGCATGTCATTTTAAGTTCGTATTTACTTAGGACCGGACGCAATTGTTATATTGAAACCCAAATAGACAGAGATTGATGGGCTTGCTTTTTAACAAAAGTCGAAAAAGCATTTGTAGTTGACGTCAAAATTTAATCCCCTTTTAACATTTTTTATTGTACAGAGTTAATACAAATATTACCTTGCTATTTTATTATTTTTATAATCAGGAACTTAGATTTGTATTTTGTTGTAAAGCCGCGTTTAGATTTACAACATTTCAAGTGCCGCTCGGACGTGAACGTGGACAGAATTTACGTCGTTTTAAGGGCTTGGCGACAGATTCGCCCGTGATTCAGAACTTGTCGGTTTTTGAGCGGTAAAGGAGCACGCAAACAGGTTGGTTAGTTTGGACGGATGTTTGGCAATGTGTTGCAAGTCCGGATGCGGCTTAAGATATACAAGGTATGCCTTTTTTTTAATGATAAACTGTATGTTATATAACCCTTAATAAAAATTTTAATAAGCACTGGAAAAATATTAGAGGAGAAGGTGGTAAAAACTTCTCTCTACCTGCAGGTATTACGGCTCCATTTAATAATTTTTATTTGAAATTACGCGATCATAGAAAACTTCTTTTAAAAGGGAACATCAATATGACAGCTTTAAAATAATACCAAAACATCTGAGAAATCCAGCACATCCGCTTGCTTTAAAACCATTTTCATGCGCTTGACAAAACTTTGTTGTTGTGCTGCAATTAAGGTAATAATTCAAGAAAATATCAAGTCATCTCTGCAGAGAGTTGGACATTGTGTTAAGTGAACATTTTTTACAGGATTTTTAAGGTAAATATTTAAAATATTTGATGTTTTATATTTATTATGGGTTGTATATAAATTTTACCATAATGGTAATTTGCTCCTTTGATGAAGATGTCCGACCCTCTCGAGTACCTGCGGACTCAGACACATTTTGTATATTTTGTGACACCAGTTATTTCGGCAGACGCAGACGTAAAGAAGGGTGAATTCAGAGTCAGAGTTGTAAATTATGAGCTTATACCTACTGTACGGGTCCTGAAAGCATATTATATGATATCTGCGATTTTTGTCGTTAACTTCAATACATTTAATTTGGCCACCAGGGTGCCATATAACACTCACATGATCTTGAAGTGTTAAATTTTTTTGTAATTAATAATATACTGTATTAGCAATATTTAAAGGTATATCGGCCTGTAAAGCACAAAAAAGCACGATTAATTTAAAATGTTTACATGCCGTCATTTGCGTTAGACCATCTCCTTTCCACAAATTGCCTATGAACGACTGTATTTAAATGAACACAAAAACCGGTAATGCGTTATTTAGATTTGTATTCCTTTTAGTTTTAACACTAGACCTTTAAACCGAAATCTGGGGGTCACATAACCACCTTCTCATCTACCTTTATTTTGTCTACCTTCATTAGTGTGAAAAATATTGATATTTAATTCCAAATCTAAAGTATAATTTTTAACTCACATTAGATATGTTATAGCCTTAGATCCGGCAGCTAAAATCTACAGGTATCTGTGTTTTAATAAAACATATTTATACAATATGAGCAATGCGTTTTGGTTCATCTGCCGGCAATAGAATAACAAAACAAGCACTATTAGTCACGCCTGTTTACATGCTGGTGTTTAGTTAGATTGTCTCTTTTCCTCACATTGCCTATGTGTTATATTATTTAACTGAACATGTATAAATAATGATACATTGTAGTAGAATATATTACACTATGGTTGCCTGAAAAAATTTGCCACCAATTACCTTTAATTTAATGTGTGGTAAATATCTTTTGTAGATAAACTGCAGGTACATGTTTTTTAGGTTAACCCAAAAACAGTTAAAAATCTTTTAGCAACTATGAAGACGATAAAAAGATAAAGAATTCTGCTTAGCCTACTTCTCACCATACTTAGCAAGCAAATCTACAGAAGTGTGGGTCCAATGTCAAGATTGCAAGCCCTTAAAGTTTGTTGAATAAGTTATAAGATACTCTGTAGTTGTTAGTTTATTAAAAAAAAAAAATTGTGTAAATTCCATATATATTTTTATGCAAATAACTAAATAAACGATATTTATTTATTTATGAAGCAACATTTCAATTTAAATTTATAATTTGGCTTTATCCTAATGCGGAGCAACAATTCAAATTTTCCGCTTTTGTATCTAAAATCAAATTAGGTTTGTCACAGTGCTCTAACAAACTCTCCATTTTATTATTTGATATTGCTTTGTTATGTTCTAACTAAAAAATACCAATATTTTTTACGTTTAAAAAAATGTAGTTCGGTTGTCCTGCGTAAAATGTTCTAAGCTTCTTTTTATTTTCTTACACATGAATCCAAAATTAAATATTGTGATAAGACTTTTCTAAAAACCATTTAATTAATTAATAATGTTGATTTAAATCAATAATAACATTTTGTGTAATAGATGGTTTATGGTATCAAATCTCTGTGACCATCTATAAAATGATTTTCTAGTCTAAAACATTGCTGTACGCAGGGGAAGAAAGGAAGCAGTTGCCTTCTTTTACCCCCCCACCCCAGAAGCCCAAAAAGACTCCTAAAAGGGATTGTTTGCTGGAAGTGGCGCCTACGCCTTTCTTTTTTTTTTTTTTTTTGGTTCTTTCAAAAATGCCTAAGCGACATTGTTTACTGACCTGTATGTACCTTTAATTGTTTTATTGGCGCCTTTTGGTTATTTCTCCCCACGCCCAAAATTACTTTTAACATATGGCCCTGGTCAAAAAGATATATTTATTTTGAAAAATCTGCTTAACACACTGTTAATTTTTTTTATCTTTGGACAATCCACGAAGGCTGAAAGCCTAAATACTAACGTGGGTGTCTTTAAGCAGGGTAAGAGGAAGTTTGTTAACACGGGACTTAAAAACTTGAAGATTTGGGGGAAAGAAAGACCTCCGCTGGCAGTCTAGAAACTCTAGGGATAAAAGAACGAACGAAATGGGAAGTTCGGGGCCTATCTAATTGAACGTATTACTAAAATAAAATCACTTTAAAAATCATTATATTGCTCAAAAAGAAATTTAAAGTGAAATAAATTTTTTACCAATAAAAAATAAAAAAGATCGTTGCCATTATTGAAAATGTACCTATGTAACTACCAACAAAAATATTTTTCCGTGCTAAGATTATTATAAAGTTGTATGGTACTAACTACTAAAAAAATAATATTTGTCATAATTCATTTTATAACGTCTGATAAACTACTTTTTCACTAAATAGGCGTTATATTTTTTGTGAAATACACCAAAGTTACGTTCCTATAATAAGCTGTTCAATATTACTCCAAATAGGTAATTCTGGCAAAAGTTTTTTGTGCCTATAAAACCAAAGTAGTTTTTATTCTTGTATTTACTTATTTTGTTATTTAATAGATTTTATTTTTGGATTTATTAAAAGTAAATTTTGTTTTTATTTATTTTATTATTCTTCTTTATGTTTTAGGATTATTTTAGTATTAAAAACATACTATGACTAGAAGCAAAAAGTCTACTTTTACATATGTAACTACTACACGAAACCTAACATCTTCAGTAGGAAGGTGTTAAATATCGCCAGTACAAATCCACTCAAAAATTTTGAGTCAAAATATTTTTACATGCAATTTTAAATAGGACTGTTGGCGCTTCGCTCACGGTATGCTCATGCTCCACTCATGATCCGCTTACGCTACGCTCACGGTCCGGTCATTTATTTAAATAGCATGTAGGATACTTTACAAGACCGCAAAAGGTAAGAAAAAGGTAAAATTATAAATGCCCTCTTATATCACGATTCCTTTCGAGTGAAAATTGGCTTACCAGCTTGACTTGACAAATAAAACAATTTTTCAAGGATAACACCACTCTTTAAAAAAAAAAATAGACCTAAAGATAATGATACATGGATGTATGTTCTTGTGTCTCCTAAATATGAGAGATTTATTAAAATTTAAATTTTAATACTTAAATGTGATGTTGTAAAAGTTAGCAAGGTTTTGTGCTCAGGAACCAAATGTACAAGACAATCCATAAACGAAGCACCTAAGTAAAACTTGGACACGTGGATTTAGTTTTTTTGAAAGTAAAAAATTTATACAGGGTGTTTCAAAAACAGCAGGGCCGGTATCGACTTCATTTTTTAAAATGGCACAACCTGCATATTTTGACATTTTGTATGTTAAAGACAATTCTAGACACATTTCATAAAATTATAACAAAAATACACATTTACTACAAGTCAAGTAGCAGACATTAGTAAGTCATTGATAAATATACTGTAATTGTCTAGAAAGTGGGAGCAACTCCGACTTGGACGAAATTTGGCATATGGGTTTTTTTTGGGTGTTGATCACGAATCTGAAAGATTTTTTTGAAAACGTTTTGTTTCGAGATATCCATCATCAAAGTGGAAAAATTAAACTAATCTTATTTTTACTATATTTCCCCTTTTTTGCACTGCAGATTTTTATGCGACTTTCTTATAATAAAAAAAAGTGACTTAAATATTTAATATAGGTTTTTTAATGTATTGGCATGTTCTTAACACAAACGTGTTTTGCTTTAGTTTTAACCATTCTTTATAACATTTTCTAAACTCATAACAATTGCAATTTTTTTCTGATATAAATCCGTATTTGCGAGGCTAATGCAATAAAAGCATAATATATTACATTTGTGGGGTTGATAATTTTTTCACTTTGTAGAATAGTGTAGTCAGTGTTTTTTTAGAAACCAAGGAAAGGGTGAGCTCATTAAAGTAAAAATTATATTTTTTTGTAGTGCTCTCAATTAGCTCTGAAAGAAAGACCTTTGGTTAGTGTGAAGATCCGCATCGTCAGATTGGATAGTATACGATGGATGCGAAATCTTGCTTTGCAAGGAAATTATAAGTAGCAAGATGTTAACCTTTCATTTTTTAATAGAATATTCCTTTCTTAAATCAGATGACTAAATGTACCCCATTTGCCATTAATGTTTACTAATGTATAAATTTTATACCTAACTACTCCAACATTGCCATTTTTTAAAGAGTGCACTTCTGCGGTGGTTCCATAAAAAAACAAAGTCAGGATCGCGAGAGAGAAAGGACTCCAGTTTTTTGCGGCAAAACTGGCTTTAGATAGGCATATGCTCATATAAATAGGCCTATGTCCAAATAATAAGGCAAAAAAAGAAGAGATCAGGGGAGCATTCAGAATCGACAACCTTGGTGTAAAATTTACACTTTTCACCGACCAAAAGGAGGAGATTCACAATTCGCCGCGTATGTTTATTTTTTGTCTGTATATTACGCGATTACTCTGGTGTTTGTGGACCGATTTTTAAAAATCTTTTTTATTTGAAAGAATGCACTTTTGCAGTGGTCCCATAAAAAATAAATTCTAGAGCGCAAGAGAAATGGTACTAGACCTATTTTTTTCTTTGCCATACCTAGGAAAGATCAAGAATCGACAACCTTGGGGTAAAATTAACCCTTTTCATCGAACTAAAAGACAAGCGGATAGCTGCAGCTCCGTGTGTATCGATTTATTGCAGCCCCGCGTGTATCGATTTATAAGCTTTTGACGGATATAATGTATTCTACCAATCTACAGGCGGTTAGCTGCAGCCTCGTGTATCGATTTATTGCAGCCTCGGCATTGATTGATAGGCTTTTGATAGAAAATATAAGGAACTAAAGACAAAGTATAGGTGGGGGTCATGGTTAGTTCTAGTTAGTTAAATCTTTTTTTTAAATTCCCTAATTAAACCTCCATTTCTGTCAAAAGCTTATAAATCAATAGAAGCTGCAGCTAACCACTAAAAGAGGTACAAGTAGTGTTTCTTAGTGAATATTTACCGATTTAATTGTAGTAGTAAGAAACTAAAAAGCTAAAAATAATTAAGTATTAAAAAAATTGAACTGACCTCCAAAAAATTAGTAAAAGTCACTTAAAAGTTAAAAATAAAAAAGTCAGGTAATAACATAGGTATGTGCTCAATTACTAATAACTAAATAATAATAAAAATGATTTTATACTTTTATGCAATTTGCTATTACCCGACTTTTTTATTTTTATTTAATTATTTATAACTTTTAACTGATTTTTGCTAATTTTTTGAAGTCGGTTCAATTTTTTTTTAATTATTATTACTTTACAAGGTAACTTAAAGGTAGCACTTCTCTACTCCAGTAAATGTAACACTAACAAATGTACTTTACTTTATGCAATAAAATGTAAATGACATTGCGCTTTAGCTTAAAATCTTATTATAACTACACCTCAGTTAAAATCAAAAGTATTGCTTGTTGTATAAATTAAATAAACTGCTCACTTTATATTTAGTCAAATAAACAACAAAAGTTTTATATTTTGGCACCTCAAAATATATGCGGGGCTTTTTTAATTTTATTTTCATGCAGGAACGTACGATAATGTAATTATATTTGCTCGGTATGGGAGCTCTCGCAAACATTTCAATACACAAAGAGTGTGTTTTTTAATTAAATTTTTGGGAGAAGCATTGCTGTATAAAATTTCAATAATATATTTTGGTATATTTTTCAATAAAACAAAAATATTTATTGCAAATTCTCAAAACTTTGTTTTTATGTGCTTTATTTTGGAATGGACAAAGCTATTACATTTTAATAAAGTAATTGCAATATGGCTAGTAGTATGAATATATCACGAAAAATAATTGTGGTATATGGTGAAAAATTAGACAGATTGTTATTACTTGTCCATAAAAATACATACCGTACAACGTGTCCACGATAAGGTGGGCCAGTATGGGCATCTTGGAAATGGCAAGAAATACAAGTCGGTTAAATAAGAACAAAGTGAGGTTTATGTGCCTAATAATATGCTATTTAAAAAGTTTTAAAATTCCGAGTATTTTCGGAGATATCCCGAAACAACCGAAAAATTAAAAATTGTTTTACTTGCGATGTTTTGTTTTCGTAGGACCAACACGCTTTATTTTTTTAAATGCGGTCCTAATATTCTTATATTTAAATGTAAAAGCTGATTTTAATACAAATTTAAAGATATATCACACATTGAGGATTAATCTTAATACAGACCTGTATTTTGAAAAATTTGATTAAAATCATTAACTTTCCATTTTAAGTAAATAAATTACTTTGATTATTCAACCACAACTTAACAAAAATCCTCTAGCATCACTAACATACATTTCTCAAATACGGTCTTGAAATTTTAATATTGAAATTAGAAAACCAATTTTATTTCAGATTTACATTAAAGTTTAAGCATAATACGGCCCTATGTTTTTCAGAATTCGGTGAAAGTAGTAAGCTCTGCATTTTAAAATAATACATTAGTTTAGTAAGAAATAATAACTTGAAAATGCACAAAGAATAAATGATGAACTAATTTCCTTACAAAATAATAATTTTTGTACGCAACTTGTTTCAGCTTTTTTCTACTTAGGTAAATCGAACAACGAGCATAACACCTTTGATAATTTTTAACTGTAATCTATCTAAATATTAAAAAGCCTTTAAAAAAAATAATTAAGTTAATAGTAGACAATTTGTATTTCTTAACACTTATGGTGGTAAGATTTTTAATCTGTGAAAATACAAAACATTATAAAAGGTTTTTGCACGATTCTGCGCAAATTAACGATTATACCGTCATACTGTCAATGTTAAGAAAAATAAATTATCCAATACTAACTTAAATATTTGTTTTTAAGGGTTTTCTGATATGGTTAAAAAGGACAAACAGTTACTAAGCTTACACGAGCGCTTTAAGCTGAATTTATAGATTGACGTTTCTAATTCTGTTTGCCGTTTAACAATCTGCATTAGCCAAATACGAATTTAAGTAAAAGCACAGCCTTCTTAAACTAGGAGCTGTGAAGTAAGAAAGGCAACATTGCAAACAACACTGTACAGTAGGAATATTGAAATGAGTTCCCAATAGATTACATGCTAAATATAATTAATTTTTTAAGTGTTTTAAACAATTAGTTATTTTTTTAGGATGTTTTAGACAACATATACATAGGTATAATTTTAAATACTATAGTTGCCCTAAAAAGCAATAGTGTGTGTGCAAAACTTATCAGGAACTTTTCTGCCTTATACAAATTTGTTGGTAAGGTTTACCCCGCTTTATGCATTTTTTGCGAACAGACCAATGTAGCTTTTAAGAGCTTAGCTAAACATTTATTATTTAGTAATATTTGAAATACTTAAAATTAATTGAAAGCATGTGTGTTTAGTTATAAATATAAAAGCTTATTTCGTGTTGCATAAGATGCTCAAACTCTTTAAATTAGGTTTTTCACTATATTTACCCTAAAACCGCCTTAGGTAAATAACTTTCAGAATATCTATATAAATAATATTTGTTGGTGAACTTACCAGTATATTTATGAGCATTAGTTGATACAGTCCTTAGGATATTGCTTGGGGTAAATAATTATTTTTGGTGCACTATACACACTATTGATATCAAATCAAAACAATTTGTTAAAAACACACTTAGTTAATTAGTAGCCCGTAAAATGTATTTGTCCATTTACCGTATAGGTACTACTTTTACTTTTTAATAATAATTAATAGTTTAAAAACTAAAAAACACGCTTTTATATGCAACCGAACTAAAAATTAGAAAATAATTTTTCATTAAAAAAATATTGTCATTTCATAGTAAAAAGCGTGGGGTGCATTAATACTATTAAATGTTCATAACTTATTCCATTTACAGATATTTATAGATGGAATAAGTTATGAACATAATAGTATAAATGCACCCCACGCTTTTTACTATGAAATGACAATATTTTTTTAAATGAAAATTATTTTCTAATTTTTAGTTCGGTTGCATATAAAAGCGTGTTTTTTAGTTTTTTTAAACTATTAATTATTTTTCATTTTTTAGTTTCTGCTACTCTTGACAAAATGGCGAAAAATTTTTTAATGAACAAGAGTAACAAATTTTAAAATTTTTCCAACAGATTGCAACTCACTAAAAAATTTCTTCTTCATTAAGTAGCAAAAGTTTGAAATTTTGCCAACAGATGGCAATCCAGGCAATGTTTGGACCGTTGCCAACATATTGCAACCCACTAAAAAATTTCTTCTTCATTTAATAGCAAAAGTTTGAAATGTTGCCAACAGATGGCAACCTAGGTGTTGTTTTTATAATATAATGGAATTTTTTTCCTGGCGATCCAAAAAAGATAACGGGATACTGTTTGCAGATTATTGCATTGTCATGTTTCCTTAATACGTGTGCAAAGTTTCAAAGAAATCGAATAGCTGGAAGTTGGTTAAAATTAGGCTCAAAGATTCCGTTACATAGGCAGCCAGATAGATAGATTGATAGATAGATAGTTACAACCCAAGTTAATAAAAGCGTGTTAAAAAAAAAACACTTATCCGGTCAATAGCGCAGAAACAGGTTCTAATTTCATCGTTTATGGGGAAATTAAATGTTGTTTGATAACCCTCTGTTTTAATTTAACTGGGGTAATTCGTTTTGCAGCCCGAAACGCAACACGTTCGTGGCATCATGTAAGCCGTACGTACCAACTATACGCGCACATTTAATCGTAAAAACAACGATTAACATCTTAGCACTGGTCCTATTTTTTAAATATAACAATGAACTACTTATGTTTTATATATATATATATATATATATATATATATATATATATATATATATATATATATATATATATATATATATATATATATAAATATACGCTATCATTTAACTTTTAAAAACAGAAAAACACCTCTTAAGCAATCGTTTAAACTTGTTTCTGTTTACTTCTAAACTTTACTTGACATTCCTACTGTGCTGTGTTGCCAGATTTCTCCTTCACGGCTCGTAGTCTTAAAGCTAGTTCATACAGACGCGAAAAGCGAATTGCGAAACGCGAATTTCATTCTCATTGGTAAATTTTACATAAAATTAAAGGCGGGTAATTCAAAATAAAGATAGTTTAAAGATGTTGCGAATTCGCCAAATTTAAAATCTAGTGGGCGGAAAACTTGAGATTATTTTAACTTCTGGCGAACATTCGCGTGCGCACATACGTAGAAACAAAAGTTTATTTGTCATATGTCATTTCAAAAACAATTTTGTTATTGTTATTTTTATTTTATTCTATTAGCTGTTTGGAACATTATTTTTGTGTTCACTTTCTTAAGTATTTTGTGTTTTTAATTTGAATTTATATAAACTTTTTTAGCCCTTTTCATTTATAACAAATTTGCAGCGTTTCTACGTCTTAGTTGCCAAATAAATGTGCTATATTCTTTATTTATCACATCAGATAAATGTTATATTATTAAAAGGAAAACAAAGAAAATCTCAAAAGAACCCAAGCGTAGCATCACCACAGAAATAAAAACAATATAGAAATTTGTAGGTTATGTTGTTGCCTAGAATTTCGGCAAATTTTGCAGCTGTATGAACATGACAAAAAACGCGAATATTTTGGCCTAATATTCGCTTTTGCAATTCGCTTTTCGCGTCTGTATGAACTAGCTTTAAGAAGGCTGTGGTAAAAAGGCATGTGTAAAGGTTTTTAACCGATTAAGAAGTCGTAATTTGTATTACATTAATAAAATATATACCAAAACAATTATACGTCTTGCGAATTGCGAGTTTTAAAACAACTTAAGAGCATTTACATTTACTTTTTTGTTTAAATTCGCCTTTGGCCTTATGAGTCTTAAAGCGCTCGTGTAACTTAGTAAATGACTTATAGTAAAAACAATAATAGAAGGTGTTTCCTGATTGCGGTACGGAAATTTAGGAGCGTATTCCTGAGCCAATTTTATGAAAAAAAAGTTAATTTTTACATAGGTCCGGAAATGCTTTGTTTATGAGATACAGGGTGCTTGGGACGCATCTCAGCTAATAATATTGACAAAAAAATTTACGCCACTTAATTTTCTGTTACTTTTATATTTTTTCGGATGAAAACACTTAAAAATATAACTTTTTTGTTTTTTAATATGTAGCTTGCTTAGTTTTCCAAATATAAAATAAAATTCGCTACACTACATATTCCTGGACTATACAAAAACAGAAGCACTTTTTTTCTATTAAGAAGTGCTATAACTTTCTATTAGCAATTATGTAAGATCAACAACAGATATTTAACTAAATAACGTTTATATCTGATCTTTCTGATCTGAAATTTTACTAAAAAAGTGTTTTAGAAATTTTTAGGTTCTTTGAAAAGTTTAACACCCTGTATCTTAAGAACGAAACATTTGCGACACATGTTTATATGTTTTTTTTTTTGTATAAAATTGGATTAAAAGTTTTTTTCCGCTATTCGGAAACACCCTGTATAAAAATGTCTTACTTATATAATAGTCATATATAATATAATAAGGCAACTTGAGCTGAAAATAACTCCGGTATATTATTTTTTTTTACGATATAGTCCCAGAGCTAGTGAACCTTTCGAGTATAGTTTGCCTGTAAGGCTGGAAATTTGTATAGTGATGAGTCATAGCAGGCTAAGTACGACAATCATCACCTAGCAAGCACCAGTCCCGCACATCACTACTCTGTATATTTTTGAAAGTTAAAAAAATATATAAAAAAACTTAGCGCCGTAACCTTAAACTTTTCTAGGATTTAGTTCATTTATAGTAAGGTTTGAAAAAAACTGACAGGCGTTTTCTATGAGCACAACCTGCCAAGCGTACTGAAAGGGGTGGTGTGGTATACAGTGTATATCTTTAATGTCCCCGCTTTTACTTTTTTACGGATCATTTTAAAAGTCAAACTTTGCGATATGAAATTGATGCATAAATACTATATTTTAAAGTAAAATTGACAGATAAAAATTTTAAGATGGAGGCTGAACGCCATCTTGAAAGAAAAAAAGTAAAATGGAACGAGGGTCTTGTGGCACATCATTTTAAAGCTCTCTGACGAGTACTTTATAATCCTAGAATATAAAGTCAATATCTTTACCTAACGCAATATAGCGATACTTTAAAATTACCTAAATACTTGATTTGAATGGCACTATATTTCCTAAACTAATAAAATTAGATGTAAGTAATGTGGTATTTTCTTAAAGATTTTTTTATGATCTTTTTAATGGTAATCTAACTTTTTTTCATCCTGTATATTATTAGAAATATCACCGTTAAAAAGATGTTTAAATGAGCTTTAGGAAAACATAACATTAGGTACATCTAACTTCATTAGTTTTGGAAATATGGCCATCCAAATCAGGTATTCAGATAATTTGTAATGTACTGCCATTCTCTATTAGGTGCAGGATTTATATTTTAGAGTTATAGAGTACTAATTATGAGCTTTAAAATATTGTGCCACAAGACCACCCCATCAATTTCATATACCAAAGTTTTACCTTTCTAAACTAATCTGTTAAAAAATAAAAGAAGGGGGGAGGGTGGGCATTAAAAATATGCACTTGTATACCACACCTTTTAATTAACCTGGCAGGTACTTGTGCTTATCGAAAACGCCCGTCATTTTTTGTAAACCATACTATGAATAAACTAAATCCAAAAAAATTTAAGCTTACAGCGCCAAATTTTTTTATATATATATATATTTTTTTTAACTTTCAAAATATACAGGGTGATGTGATGTGTAGGGCTGATGCTTACCAGGTGATAATTGTCATACTTACCATGCTGTGATGAGTCACTATACAAATTTTTAGTCTTACAGGCCTATAACGTTACTTAAAGGGTTCAATAGTTCTCTTACTAATACGCTTTTTTAACCATTTTCTAAATTGTTGTTTTCTTTGGTATCAACCAATGAGCATAAAAGAAAGTTCCGACTAAGTTGTTCACATGTAAATATTTTTAAGGACAAAATTGAGTGGCATTTAAAGACACTTAGCTTCTTTAAAGGCTTATGTCGGCAGAAATATAACTGAAAGGCCTACGTAACGAGCATTACAAACTACTGTTCCTATTGCTTTTATTCTCGTGGCGAGTAATTATCCTTAAGTATACAATAGGAATAGACTCTAAAAGCAGCGGCGTAATATTGCTGAGTAAGTAGGTACTTTTTTTAAAGTCAGTATCAAATCTGTCCTTTTAAAATCAGGTGTATATACCAGGTGTTCAGAAATTCCGTTAATATGTACAGGGTGGCCCACCATATTTGACATGGTCTGTAGCTGGATAACCATGGGGTTTTTAAAAAAGTAAATACTGGAACATATACAGGTCGGATAAGGCCACAGCATAAAATTATTTTACTCTATACAGGGTGTCTTAAAAAAGTGTGACCTATCAAATATATATTTTTTTAAATGGAACACCCTATATTTTATGACGGTTTTAGATTCCACATAAAAAAATAACTCAAGTTTGTTTATGGTACCAAGTGTTAAATTTAATTCATTTTTGTGATATTTGATTTTTTTTTTTAATGCAGAGGTGCAATTAAATTAATTTTATTTCAACACTATAAACTCTTTAATCATACGTAGATAATATCAAGATCAAATATTGTACAGGGTGAATTTCAGTTTTTCGGAAAATGAAATAGCAACATCTCTCTTATTTTTAATGGAACACCCTGTATTTTTTTACGTCATATGATGAGAAATAAAATACTCTTTCAAATGATGTAGGTTGCGTTACCTATCTTTTGTGCTTTTTAGTAAAATCTGTTTTTACATTTGTAAAATGTTTTAGTCCAAATGTTTATTTAAATTAAATGGCCATTATTATTTTTCTTAAGGAAATAACAACGACCATTTATTAATTACTAGTGCTTTAGTCAGTTTTAAAGAAATTTGAATTATTTTAAATAAAAACATTCTTCTACAACAACAAGATGATATAATACTGGTAGGATGTGAAAAAAATGGTTTACTCTAGTTGAGAGTTAATCCTGAAAAATATAAGGAGAAACCTTTTGATTTCTTTAATAGTTGCTTAAAAAAATTGACAAAGTGATTATGGATAATGGAAAAAACGAGTTATAGGTCACAGAATGACGTCATAAGTGACCAGAGGCGTTAGTAGGATTGTTTAAAAACACAAGTTTTATCATTACCACATTTAGCTGAAATAAGTGTAATCGAAAGTAGCATTATAAGCAACTTATGATTTTTTTCTGTGAATTTCAAAAATAGTGGCACATATTACCAAATCTTTTTAATTTTGTGCTTTTTTTAGACAAATTTACATTTTGCAATAAACTAATTTACTAAAAAAGTATAAAAGATAGGTATGGGCAACCTATACACCATTTGAAAGAGTATTTGATTTGTCATCATGTTGTGTAAAAAAATACAGGGTGTTTTATTTAAAATAAGAGAGATATTGCTATTTGACTTTCTAAAAATTGAAATTATTTTTTGATCACCCTGTATAATCTATGATCTCGATATGACCTACGGATGATAAGGCAGACTTTTCCTAATATTGTAACAAATTTTGAAGTTTAAGGAGTTTATATTGTTCAAATAAAATTAATTTATTTGCACCCCTGCATTTTGAAAATAAATCCAATTAACAAACTTAAATTATTTTTTATGTAGAATCTAAAACCGTCATAAAATATAGGGTATTTCATTTAAAAAAATTTAACTTTGATACGTCACACTTTTTTGAGACACTCTGTATAGAATAAAATAATTTTATACTCTGGACTTATCCGACCTGTATATGTTTCAGTATTTACTTTTTTAAAAACTCCATTGTCCTGTTATTCAGCTACAGACCGTGTCGAATATGGTGGGCCACCCTGTTTTTTAAGGGGTACACAAAAATATATGAAAAAAATATAAATATGTGTTTAGAAATGCATTCTTTCCAGGGTACTTACAGGGTGATAAACTTTAAAAAATGGTATTTTAAATCTTTAAAAGAAGGTGTAAGTAATACTGATTTAGGTAGAATAGTAAATCTCACAGAGGGCTGGAGAAGCTACATACATACAAATACCTATACCTACATACAAGTGAAGCTAATAACACCATGTTAGAAAACAAAGTTATAAGAAATTCTGAACAGCTCATGTCTTGGAAACAATACATTTTAAATCATATGTTTAAGTCGCAGGCAAATGGGTATTTTAGGCAAATGGTTTTGCCTAGGCAAAGGCCTTCTTCATGGGCAAATGGTGTATTCTCATTTTTAAATGTTATTTGCCTATTCAATTAGCATTTGATTCTATTAGCCTAAATAATTTAAATGCAAATGGAAATAGAAATATTTGCATAACCAGACGGTCATGCAAAACTGCCACATTGGTTGTTTTGGTTAGTTTTTTTAAATTCTTAATAAAGAAAAAAATTAATAATAATATTATTGTGTTATTACTACGACCGCCCCAATGTGACAGTTTTCCATGACCGTCTATAGCACTTCGAACCAATCAAATTACATGTACTTTTGCTTTTACTGTAGTCTGCAAAACACACTGTACGCCTAATATATTATCCACTATTTGCCTAACAAGGACCATAGCAAATACATTTATCTAGGAAAATGGCTTCTAATAAATATAATTTTAATGAAGTCATTTGCCCAGGCAGAAGCTATTTGCCTAAAATAACCATTTTTTGCGACATATAAATCAACTTTTTTATTGAGTTAGCTAAGGAATGAGCCGTTAATTTTTTTAACCATAATCAGAAAGCACCATTTTTAGGTTAAAATATCAAACCCAAAAAATATTTTAAATAACACAACATGAAATTGTTAACAAATTTTATTTCAAAATATTACATAAGATTTTTAACGTAACAAAATATATTCCTTTGTAAAATAGGTGATGTTACTGAGTATTTATTATAACTGTATAAAATAACTTACCTTATTAAGGTAACTTATTTGGGTTAAGTTTCTTAACTTTGTAAAAATAGGCGGGGTAGTTTAATAATACTTCTAAAGTAATAATTCAATTAAAAAAAAATGCCTAAAGGGAGATATATTATAGTCTAGGATTCAAATCCTTCATTTTTATATGCTTCATTAATAATTGGGTTCGGTAAATTTTTATTTATTTTCTCTCCTTTTAATAAAAATTGTATTTCATCCAACGTCTTGCCCTTAGTTTCGGGAATAAAAAGCAAGGTAAATATTACCGTACAAAAACACCAACAAGCGAAAATATAAAACGGAACATGAATCCCCAAGCTGTTTTTTAGCTGGTGATATATCTGAAGAGATATGACGGAAAAGCCTACGTAACAAGCATCGGAAATTGTCATTCCTATTGCTTTCATCCTTGCGGGGAATAATTCAGCTGTAAGCACAATGGGAACAAGTCCGATCCCGAACTTAAAAGCAGCGGCGTAACACATCACTGCTACAGGCACTATCCAACTGACATGAAGGACTTCGAAATCAAGATTTTTAGGGTGAAATAAATAGCGATTACCGCTAGGCTTAATCCTGCAAATATTCCTGATGTTACTAGTAAAATCCTGCGTCCAAAGTTGTCGATTGCAAGAGAGGCAGACATAGCTGCGCAGAACATTATAGCTGAGAAAATTATAGCAGCTGTCGATGAGGAAATGTGCACTGCGCCAGCTTCCTCTAAAATCGAATGAAGGTTCATTAGCATAACGGATATACTGCTCATATGTTGTGAGCCATTGAGCCAGACCATAATTATAAGTGCTTTCCGGTTACTTTTTACCAAAATGAGATCTTGTGGTCGTCCTTTTTCGCTTTTTGTCTTTCGATAGCTGCAGCGATTTCTTTTATTTCCGCTTCGGTATTGCCGTTGGGTCTAAGTCTTTCAAGAGATTTTTTAGCTTCTTGAGGTCTATCTTTGTAGAGTAAGTAGTAAGGCGAGTCTGGCATAAACGGAAATGTAGCGAGGGTCATCGCGTTAAAAAATATACCTGCAAATAAACAATGAATAATTATTTTTTTGTTAAATTTTCATTATAATGAAAACCTAATCTAGCTTAACTATCTGTTTTTTGTTGGACGACTCTGCAAACTAATGTATATTTAAAAAATAATATTATTGTGTTATTAACACTTACAACAATTAGAAGGTTAGAATAAAGGTTTTTCTGTTAAAGGTCGTTAGATTAATTACATAAAACTTTAATACTTGCGAAAATATGATTATCCAAATATTTAAAGTACCGTCATTTTGTAGTAGGTAAAATTATTGCCTTTATATTCTGTGGTTATAAAGTATTCGTCAGGAGATTTAGAGCCCAACAGTCATCTTTACATTTTTCTCTAAATTTTACTCAAAAAATAGTATTTATGGTAGGGAAGCCCAAGAGAAGATTTTGGGATTTACTACAGCGCCGCAGATTAATATATAGGACAGTATATACCCGTATACAGGGCTGATCATAAAAACAAAAATATGTCCATCAGAAATTGTCGAGTGGGTCAGATTAGGATAGGGTGGGTTAATTACATGCCAGACAGTGTAAGTCAGGCAAAAAGTCAGATTAACATTTTTATAAACGTGTTTTTTCAGGGATAACAAAAAATATAATTGATACAACCCGAGCGATTTCCACAAGCCAAAATAATAATAGTATGCTTTTGATATATTTAAAAATCTATAGCCGCTTACCCCACCGATGAAAATATATACATTTAATAGGATTTTTTTCTTTTTATCATTTAAGCTTTGCAACCCAATAGGTCTCTGTGACGCTCGTGTAACTCCCCATTTAACATTGTGGGCTCCTCTACTATTATGCATCTATTTTAAATCTGGAAAGTGTAATTTTGTAAATTGATTCGTTTAAAAACAACAGGGGGGCATTAAAGCAATGCACTGTATGTGTATTATGTTTTTGGTCTTTTAAATTCAATTCACTTACCAATTAAACATGGTACCCATATAGGTACAAAGGGTGCCACACAGTATACCAAAAGAACACCAGTCAACATCATAAGATAAATAATACTCGAAAGGAACCCTCGTATTTTCTGATCAGCCATTTCTGCAATATACATCGGCGCTGCAACAAAAGCTGTATCTCCAGCAATACCAGCGAAGAACCTGGCTACATAGATGTACTCAACACTTGGTGCTACTGCTATAATGATCCAAGCAATTAAAGTAGTGGTTGAAGATCCAATTAGCGATCTTTTTCTACCAATTTTGTCCACCAGGTACATGGTAAGGGGAAGTCCGCAACATGCACCCAACATAAGTATAGTTTCTAGCCATTCTGCCTGATGTTCGGATACTATAACGGGACTATCCTTTGCTAGAAGTTTGGGAATAACTGGAGCAGTCCAGCCATATTGCATCCCGTCTGAAATGCATGAGAGTGTCCCTAAAAAATAAAAGATGCCAATTTTTCTTATGATAATAACCATTTAATAAAGAAGTGTTTTGTGCACTTAAAAGGTTAATAAATAGAGTAGATTTTGTATTCAATGCAAGATTTTTCATTGTTTAAAAAACCCAGCAGATCGTCCTTGGTAAACATCACTTGTAATCATATTCAGTAAAATAGAAACCCTAATAATATTTAAAAAATAATTGCACCATTTTGATAAATGGCAAGCATGCGTATAAAATGACAAATAAGATTTTTACATTTGCAAAAGAAAGTGGATACTATAGATTTAAAAGCACTGTACATGTACAATTTGTAGGTATTTTAAAGTAAAACAATTATATAAAATATTCTATTGTTTAAACGCATGAAGGTATTTTATATGACTCCATATTCTTAACTAAAATATATGAGTGATTTGATTTTAAAAAATAAACAAAATTTGCACAACAAACAAAGATTCTGTATTTTTTAAAATTTCCTATTAATTTTTAGGATAATCTGTGTTTAGTGGCGAGCGAAGAAGTGTTAAAAATATATTAAAACGGATTAAAAAAGTATATGCATAGTATGGGCATAGATCACTAATAATTTCTTAATAGGTACTGCGAAAAGGATAGTAAAAAAATATATGTTTTCGAGACCGTAACCTTAACAGCCACAAATATTGATTGTGGTTTTTAAGAAGATTTAAACATATTTTAGTTAAAATTATAACCTCTTTTTTTTTAAATTGGCATAATAAAGGGTAATTAGGAGTTTAAATTTTACTTTAATTTTTCGGTAGTAGAAGTAAAACTCATAAATATTTTTGACTTATTTCAGTCTTAACCATTAATTTTAATTTTTGTGATACATAAAAATATAAATTTCTATTAGAATTATTAATAAAGAATAAAAAAGTTACATTTTGCTTATTAAAAAAATCTAAAAATTTATATTCTGTAAAATGTATAATTTTAAATTATAGGTTAATTACTTATGACACATCATTTTTTTAAATACTTAATAAAAAATGTTTTAAAAATATGTTTCTGCCAAAGCTCTTAAATATAATTAACACTTTTTTATTTTTAGTTTTAAGGCATTAATGAATGTTTAATGATTTTTTTGAATAATGTTGAATAATTATTAAATGATTTTTCTTAAAATTTTTAAGCAAGTTATTATTCTTGGCCTTCCACTTTTTTTAATTATTTTTAATGTCCTTGTATTATTTGGAATTTTTATATTAAACCAATATTATTTAATATATATGGGTTTTAAAAACAAAGAAAAAAATATTATTGTTAGATCCAAGTAGAAATCTTTGCGTACCTATAATAAACCACACATGATATATGTACATATGGGTAAGTTACTTAATATTTTGCTTACGTAAATTTTAGAAGCATGACATGATCAATATCATTGGCAAGGTAAAATAATTCAAGGTGAGACATTTTTAACATAGTTTAATTTACAATATTTAAATATTAGCTTTATGTTTTACCAATTTCGTATGGATAACCACTGAAATTAGGCCATTATTGAAAGAACTAATTTTAAATTAATTGTTATTTTGAATAAAAAGTAAAAAAATACGGTATTTTATTTAAACAGTATTTGGTTCCCAAATTGTGTACATTAGAAGTTTATTTTTGTTTTCTTTTTATAAATAAACACCTTTTGGTCACAAAATTAACTTCCGGTTTTTTTCATTTAATTGTCAAAAAATAGTTATTTTATAGATTGGTAATAACATTTTTGCACAAAATATATATATTTTTGAAGTATAAGCTTACATTCGACCAAAATTTTCTAAAAGCAAGAAACACATTCTTCTGAAACATTTGTAAAAATATTAGTCTCCATTAGTTATGCCACTCTCTAAACATCCTTGTCTAAATCTACAGTCGGTCTTTTCGTTATCAAATCCTTTAAATATTTTGTAAGTTATAAAAAATAGCCTCTGTCTTTCTCAAATGCCTACATAAATACATGCCTTATACCTTAACCTATAAATATTTAGCAAGAGTTACAGCTACCGTTTTCTGCAAAAACACTATTGGTAACTGACATTTATCGAAACATATTTATTACCCTTTATTTTTTTTTTCTATTAACAACAAGTAAGTATATATGCTTTTCTATCCTGATTTTTATTTCTATGGTTAATATGTTTAGTATTGTTCACAAAATTTCGCAAAAGAAAAAATAAGTTTAACTATTTTAGCTCTTTTAGAGTTTCAGGGTATGAAACAGAAAAGACAGTCCTGTAGTAAATTAAGTCATATGGTTTTTATTTGTAAAACATACTATTTTAATTGCATATATTCTACAATCCGCATTTTTTGACAAAATCAACCTAACTTATGTATGAAATATTATATTTTAAATGGTTTAACATCCGACAGACCACATTTGGCATATCAAAACACTTTAGAAAACTAACGAAAACTTTAAAAACCATACGAAAATACCCCAGTTCTGCAAACCGCAGTTTTTGGTCTTCAGTGGGAAACGCAATACACAGTTTTTCTTTAACACCTTGAAATTTAAGAAACGCCAATAATTAATAGCTAATTCGGTATATATGTATTTTATTGGCATGATAATGTGCTGTATTTTTAGCAATAAATTATGCTGATATTTTTGTCGGGTATAATCGGGTGTTTATTAACTTTTTAGTTAGTATTGGATATTGTTTAGTATTTTAAAAACTAAAGGCTAATAGTAGTTTTGTAAAGGTAGGTAGGAAAAAATATCAGAGTTACATAGAATGTGGGTGAGATTACAGAATAGTTAACCCAAAAGTCTGTATATGCGCAGTAGGGATGGAACGAAAAACATTTTTCTTAAATCGTTTTTAGACAGTCTTCAAAAAGTGGCTCTGGATGTACGAAAACTGGTGTTAAAATCTGAACTCTTTAACTTTTTATATTTAGGTTCCTTATTGGCTTTAAAATTTTCTAAATATCTTAATTTTACTGATTTTTTTCGAGTGAATTAAAAAAATCTAAGAATAGATATTTTACATAATGCTTACAGCCTAATATGTTTATAATAATGGTTAAAAAAAGTAAAAAATATTACCTAATTTGTATGTTTGAAGGTTTGCCCCAACCATTTAAAACTGCCCGCCTATGGCCAATTTCCGATTAAATATAGCGCGCTGGTAATAATGTAATTTGGCAACATTTACGGTGGTACTGGCAATAACTTGCGTTATTAGAGGATATAAGAATGTGTCTAAAAATAATTCATTATAAACAATAAATAAAATGCAGGTCAGGAGAGCTAGAGTGTATCAACGCAAGGCTTGCTCAGTTAAAATGCATATGCTTGAAGTATTCTTTGGTAGTTGAAAATATTACACCATTAGTTGCAATAAAGGTATAAAGAAAAAGGAATATATAACTGTTCTCGGTTAAATCAACTGAAAAGAACTTTTATATTTATCTAGTTTTGCCATATATTCGGGGATGGAAGTTTATTAAAATGGAATATAAAAAAATCTCTTTATCTTAAGGGAGAATTAAAGTTAAGAGATATTGCTATGATTTTCTCCCGAATCCACAGCAGTTTTATTGATCCAACTCCTTTTAAATCGGATTGACCATATCCGATTGTTTTTTCGGAAAAAAGGAAAAAAGTTTATCTAGAAAAAAACTGTCGATATCTGGTGTAATTGGTAAAGCAAGTTCATCTGATACAGTAATATTTTTTTTCGAAATGCGTTTTTTTCATTTCTTTATCGCACTTAATGGTTCAATATTTTTAGCCACCAAAAGTACTTCTAGTATCTGCTTTTAGCTGATACAGTCGGGTAAGCCTTGCGTTAATACACTTGAGCTCTCCTGATCTGAATTTAAAGTATTGTTTATGATGAATTGTTTTTAAACACTAATTTAATATCCTCTTATACCGTAGATTTTGCCAGTACGACCATAAACGTTTCCAAGATGCCATTATTACCAGCGCGCTATATTTAATTGAAAATTGGCCATAGGCGGGCAGTTTTTAAATAGTTACAGAAACTTTCAGATATACAACTTAGGTAAAAAAATTAAAACCATTTTTTAACATCATTAAATAAAAGTATTTTTATATTTTTTTATTTCACTTGGAAAAATAAATTAAATTAGGATATTTAGCAAATTTCAGGGCCAATAAGAAACCTGAAGAAAAAAGTTAAAGAGTTCAGATTTTAACACGAGTTTTCATACATTCGAAGGCACATTTTGAAGACTGTTCGAAAACGATTTGAAAAAAAAATCGTTTTACCCTAATGCGCACTGATATAATAATATTAAAAGAAAACTAGAGAATATGGAGACTCTACTATAACAGTCCTAGGACAAAGAAAACGATTTTTTAACACGCTTTTATTAACTTGGGTTGTAACTATCTATCTATCAATCTATCTATCTGGCTGCCTATGTAACGGAATCTTTGAGCCTAATTTTAACCAACTTCCAGCTATTGGATTTCTTTGAAACTTTGCACACGTATTAAGGACCCATGACAATGCAATAATCTGCAAACAGTATCCCTTTATCTTTTTTTTTAATCGCCAGGAAAAAAATTCTATTATATTATAAAAACAACACCTAGGATGCCATCTGTTGGAAAAATTTCAAACTTTGCTATTAAATGAAGAAGAAATTTTTAGTGGATTGCAAAATGTTGGCAACGGTCCAAACATTGCCTGGATTGCCATCTGTTGGCAAAATTTGAAACTTTGCTACTTAATGAAGAAGAAATTTTTTAGTGAGTTGCAATCTTTTGCAAATTTTAAAATTTGCTACCATTTTCATTCCATAGGGGCTGGTTATTTTCTTTTTGCTGCTTAATTAAATAGTATGTTCTAATTTACTGTTATATTAATAATTTTGTGCAATATAACGAACTAAAAAATGAAAAATAATTAATAGTTTAAAAAAACTAAAAAACACGCTTTTATATGCAACCGAACTAAAAATTAAAAATAATTTTTCATAAAAAAAATATTTTCACTTCATAGTAAAAAGCGTGGGGTGCATTTTACTATTTTTTCATAACTTTTCCATCATAGATATTGGCAAATATAATAATTATAACATTTAATATATTAAGCACTCTACGCTTTTTACTATGAAGTGAAAATATTTTTTTAATGAAAAATTATTTTTTAATTTTTAGTTCGGTTGCATATAAAAGCGTGTTTTTTTAGTTTTTTAAACTATTAATTATTGTAATGTAACAAATCCTAAACGTTTGTGCATATAACTGGGCATGAAAACAAGAGCGAGGATAGAGAAACTGATGATAATGATAAAGAAATTTTGATTGCCAAGAGGAAGATATTGGTTTAAAAGTTTAACATAAAATAAAAATGTACTTTAGTTTATATTGTAATTCTTAGTATTTGAGTAATGTCTATAGTTAATTAAAATTAATAGAAAATTATATGACACCGTTTTTACAACAAACATTAGAAAAATCAAAGTGCAGTTTTTGTTTTTATATTGGTAATATGAAGCTAAAAAACAAGACAGATTTTCTTAAGTAACTGTATTCATGCTATTCCATTTTTTGACACTGAATACTAAAGTTTTTGGAAATGATTTACATTTTATTCAAGCACGAAAAAAAGCTGTTTTTCTTGAAATATTATATTATGCAAAAACTGCACTTTGCAGATTACTTCCCCATTTCTCTTTTTTATAAACATGGTAAATCAAGCAGAGCCATACGCAGGCGCAAAAGGGACAATTGCCTCCCCATGAGCCTAAAAAAGGCCTTTTAAAGATGGGTTGTTTGCTGGAGTTGATGCCATTTTTGGTTAACTCTTTTGGGCTGTCGCCCCCATAATCCCTTTCTGCATACGGTCCTGTAATCAAGACACTACATATCTTTATGTTGCACAAAAGTTATTTGTACAATGCAGGTTTTTTATCCGTTTTTGGGTTGAATTATTTGACTAACTACCCCCTTCCTAAATATAAAATTTAAAACATAAAAAGTCTATCCAATATTTTCTTAAAATATAAGTACCTTAAACTGGATAATCTGCATTAAAAAAGTATTTTTAATTAAAAATATTAGGTCTAGTTACTAATCAATAATAAACGACTATCAAGGTACTTTCTAATAAGGGTTGATAACCACTTTTTGCTTCTTTAAAGAACATTATATTGCTCTTTTTCTGTCAAATTTAAAAAAGGGTATCTACTTCTGGCCAAAGCGGATAAATCCAGTTGTGAAACGACCGATTATTTTTTTTATTTAACCTAATATGTATACCTACCTGCAAGGAACAGGTCATTAAACTAATATTTTTATTATAAAAGAATTATATCATATAGAATATACTACACAAATTGGTCAGGATACTAATCTTTCGGAATCGGAACTTTTTTAGAAATTTGCGCTTTTTATTATTATCTTAGAAATTTGTTATCTGATTTTCTAACAATTTGGCAAGTTATTTATTGCAAAAGATACCTATAAGGCCCTGGTATAATTATTTTTTTCCGTTTGCGCTCCGAGTGGAATCTGAAGAAATATTTCTAATAAAAAGGTGTACACTAACTTTTGTGCATTTTTATTTTTATTTTTTTCAATTAAGTAAATAAATATTTAGCATTTTTCTCTAAATATGTTTTCTTATATTGTGCTAGTTTATTAAAAAATAAAGTTCTACATATTGCATGTCCCTAAGCCACACAATAAACATATGGACTATTTTTATTTATCACCCGAACGTATAAATACAGGGCGCAAAACTTGCCGTGCGGGTTCAGTGCATCAGTTATCCTGGCCCTATCCTAAGGTTTAGGAGTCAAACTGCACAAAACTGAATTCTAGTGCCAAGAGTGCACTGGTTATTTTTTTTTTTAATTAGAAAGGAGGATTATGTCGCAACTCCTTTCAAAGACCCTCTTAATACCCTACCTAACACCACTTTGATTTTAAAAATTTGCCCAGCCGTTCCAGATTTATAGGCCAGTACCCTTAAAACCGTACTGTCTGTAGCTCCAAGACAATAAAAGGGATAGATTTAGAGTAAACTCTTACTCCCTTTGGTATTATAAATCTTAAGTATTGTTTTTCAAAGAGAATTACGTTTTTATAGTTTTATTTTATGTTTTTTATGCCAAATGTAAAAATTTTGTTAGAAGTAAACAGAATTTAAAAGTTTGCTTTTTTTAACGTTAATAATAGGGTTCTAACTACGTAATCCATTTATGGGCTAATAAATTTATTGACGTTAACTTTGACCAAGGAAGATACACTTTTTAATAAGGAGCGCTCGATTTTTTATATTTGTCCGAAAATATAGGTTATGTTTGTGACGTCACCTTTTTGCCATAATATTTTTAGTATCTTACCCTAAATAACGACTTAAACGTAAATTTTCTTCAACAAAGGTCAGTGACCCATGTTTATAGGTTTTAAAATTCTCTGTAATTGCAGTACTAATCACTACTCAATTTAACTATAAACAGTAAAAACTAAACATATATAAAAGTCCAATCACTAAAGAGCAAAAAAAAAACACCAAAACCTCGAAAAAGCTTTCAGTACGATTGTAAACAAAGAATTACGGGAATAGGTTACGTCACAAAATTTAGCTAGCATAGGCTTAAATGGGATTGAGCGCTCCTTATTAAAAAGTTTATTTTTCTTGGACTTTGGCAAAGTATGAAGTGTACTCACAAATAATAAAATTCAGTGTTTTGCCTTTCTCTCATTGCCGTTCCATAATCGACTTAAAAAAAAATGACAGTTACTGTAATTAAAATTACAATTAAAAATTTTAATACAGTATCTTTTTCTGGGCACCTTTCTAATTTAATTAATTATACATTTAAAGAAACTGCTTCCATTTAAAAATACAAAGAAAAACTGTGTTGGTATATTTGACCTCTGCGCGCCTACTAACGTAATAAAAATGCACGCGCCTACTTAAGGGTTAACTCAGCCTGACAATGTAAAATGTGTCGGGCGTCAGACTAGGCGAACGAGTCACTTTTTTGACGGACACGTTTACCACAATGTTTTATATACAATTTTTAAACATTGTACCAAAAATGGTAAAGGTTAACCATAAGGGTCAAACACGTATTTCGGATAACGGACTAGACAGATTTCCTGACTGTAACTCTTACGATTTTGATAAACTTTTTCGACAAAAAAGTGACGCGTTCGTCCAGTTCAACTCCCAAAAGTTTCGACATTGACAGGCTGGGTTTAACCGCCGCTGCCATATATAGCGGTATCAATATTTGTGGTAGACTCGTCAAAATAAACCCCCTAAACAGGGCCGGACTTAAGGGTGGGCTGGCGGGGTTAATGCCTCAGGGCACCTTTTTGGGAAGCCTATGAAAAATACTTTTCATTGGTTATGAAAAAAGTTGGGGTAAAATTAAATACTATCCTCAAATTTTAGAAAAATCATATTCTATTTTTCATAAAGGATACCAGAAAATTTCCAATTAAATTAATTTAAAATTTATTATAAATTAATATAAATATATATTTATTTTGCTTTATTACGTGCCAAGGTTTCAAGTGGTGCCTTAGTGTTTCGACTTTAAAGGAAATTCAAAATTAATGACCCAAGGCAGAGTAAAATATATTGGAAAGCTGAACAAATGAGAAAGCGTTTCTCTCAACCAATTTTACTATCCCATTTTTTTTTCTTGACATTAATCTAAATATATTTTTAAACTTTTTTTTAATTTTATTATTTTAATAATAACTAACCAGAAATAACAATGTGTTATGGGATATGCAGCTTTTAAGGACTATTCATTTAAATTGAAAAAGCTACAGGTATATTAAACATAATATGTCATACGTTGTCATATTATGTATTATGTTGAATATTAAAATTAACTTATTTAATTAAGTTAAGTAGTTCCTAAATTTTACTAGATGCACTTTTATTAAAGGTAGTAACATGGTCTTACGTTTATTTACTTAAAAGTTGGTTTTAAACATAACCTTTAAGTGGATTGTTGGTTGGAGTCTACAATTTCTTTAATAGTTATGTCTTTTATTATGCAATTAAATAATACCTTAAACCTAAAAATTATTTTTTTTTAAGTAATAAATAGCAAATATATACTAACATTATAAAGAGGTAAAGTTTGTAACATTGTTTGTTTTTTAGAAAGGGATAATCTTCGGAAATACCGAGACCGATCATGAAAATTCTGTTAAAATCAGCAACAGCAAGTTAAACTATTTGCTGGGTGCTATAGGCATATATTTTTATTATGATTGAACATAAAAATTCAGATATTAACCCCCAACGAAGTGAGCACGGGTCGGCTGGTAGACTATAAAGTAAAATAGGTAGGTGTTATATTTCATGTAAAAAATGTAATGTCTTCCGGGCTGTAATAGAGTAAAAATATAATTTATGAAAATGTTAAAAAGTAATAATTTAGAAAAAAATAAATAGGGTTAGTTCTGGTTAGTTATTGTAAAAAATATAAAAATTATATCAAAAAAGTAGTTGTTTTTAAATGTTTTCATCACAACTAAGTAGTTGATATACAGATTAATCACAAATCGGGTTAACAAAAGGAAAAAATTTGAAAAAATAGTTATTCTTGTTTTAATTTCCAAAAAAAAAATGTGTTTAAAAAAATATTTTTGTAAACAAGATTTGCAAAATCTAAAAAAAAACAGTATTTGTCCTTAAGGGAAATTACCTCTATTGCATGTTTTTTACAAATTTTACTAATTTTTACGAGTATCTGCCTTAAAAGTATAGGCATGTAAAAGTGTTGCATAAGACATTGTTAATTAAAAAACAAACATAACTTTTAACAAAAATATACATAGTTTGATTTGTCAATAAAATTTGTTTAAATTCGGAAAAAACAAACATTTGGTGACAAAACATAAATATTTAATAAATTAGTTTGAAAATAAAAATTTACTATTTAAAAAACATTTATTTAAAAAAAAACTGCAGGGTATAGGTATGTATTAAAGGAAGCATACTTGGAATTTTTATATAAAATTTTCCATATCTTTTTTATTGAAAACAATTGAATAAAAATTACTTCGTATTATATTATTAAAGACTTTTTATAGGTAATTTAGGTTGTATTTTCTAAATACATTATTCCTACCTGAAATAGCTGCCAATAGCTGCGGAAAAGTCCCACGAAATTTATCCGTTATACTGCCAGGAACTAGCATTTTGATGTTATTCATCCACTTCTTTCTTGCTCAGAGAGGCATTATTTTTCTGCAGTGGAGTGCACTTCACAGGGACACAAATTTAACACTATGGTTTTTCACTGACCTTGCGATAGGCCTAAAAAACCTGTATAGCAGGAATGCTGGCAAAATAAGAATGAAATAAATACCACGCTAGTCGGCAGTAATTATTGCGGTGGTTTTTAGCAGAAACAAGTTAATTTGATCTCCTGCAAGTAAGATGATAGTTACTACCTGGGCACTAAGAACAAAACAACAGGAATATGCACTAAGCGATTAACATTTTTTTTCTAAGATTATTTCTTGATATACATGTGTGGTTTAAATTATTTAAAGTTTATGATTTGTTTAAAAATTTTAAATAAAAATTAAAACAAATTTAAATCAAGGCAATATTATTTGTGCGAGTGCTGCATGTATAAAATTGATTAAAGATACATTGACGTAATTGAAGCGAAGATGACAATTAAAAAATATTTTGTTCAGCTTAACATAATATTTAATTTAAACAAATGTTTATAGCCCCTTGGTTTTTGAGCTACAGGGCGATATTAAAAATATTGCATTTTTGGTTATCACTTGTATCTCAGTTAACTCACGAATTTTCAAAATGGTTAAAACGGATTTGTATATAACTTTTTATTTAGAAAACAGTGGCTTACTCAGATTTCTTTTTAATAATATATTTTTAAAATATTGACCAATGCTGTTTTGTTAAATGGAACACCCTGTTTATTCGTCAAAAAATATGTTGTCTTTTTACAATTTTTTTAAAATGTATAACACTTGGGGTTTCTTTTAACACACAACGACTTAATTCCTAATTTTCATAATTCGGGGATCATTTTTTTTTTGGTTGACTAAATTTTTCAAAACTAAATATTGCTATAAAACTTATTATTATTTTTCTTTTTCTATATAAATTTGGGTAGATAGAAGTATACTTAGCAAAATTATTGATTGGTAAACAGCTGCAAATAAATAATTCTTTTGATTTATTGTTAGCATAATTTATTATCTAAATTATATTTCTTTAAAACACTTATTGAGTAACCATGGTTTCTGTAATTTTCAACCAATGCAACAATTTTTTAATTAAAAGTATGGTTTTTACCTTTTTAATCCAATAAAGTATAATTTTTGTTTTTGGGTTTTTCTTAATTGAGAATAAAAATCATATTATTATTATGTTTACGATAAATCAAGAAAATAATCTAGTAACAGCTATTTACCAATCTATAAGTTTTCTTAACAAAGTGCTACCTACCTATATTAATATAACAAAAGAAAAAACGATAATAAGTTTAATGGCAAAATCAAATTTTTAAAAATCGCATAGTAAAAACTACTACAGTAATTAATACAACCAAAAAAAACTGTAAGCTACTTTTTTGCATGGCCTACCGCAAAATTTTAGATGCAAATTACAAAAATTAGTAATTTTGAAATTGTTTAATAAAATAAACCCATAGATTATATATTTTATAAAAACTAGTAAAAAGAAACTAGGTTTTAACTAATATACAGGATGTTTCATTTTGAAAAGCCCAACGTTGCCCAATATTTAAAAAAAAATAATAATAATAAAAAATCTGACTACGCCCCTTAATCACGACTGTTGCACAGTGGCAAATTTTTAACATTTAGCTGGACATTATGAAAAATAACAATGCTTTTTTTATTCTTTGGCCTTAGCATTATTTTATAGTGCATTTAACCACTGATTTAAATTGGCCATTTTCTTGGTGATAACAAAAAGGCATACATTTTTTTGCGAACTTCAAAGTAAGTATACATAGGAATGTCTTAAATCTTGTATTTTTAGTGTTAAAATACGTGTGTTAAAGGTCAGTTTTACTAAAGTGCTAAATTAAATATTAAAGTTATTTATAATGGAAAGAATACCTGCAGGTATGTGCTAAATATTTCTAGTACTTGTTTTTTTGTTGTTTATTCCAGTTGCCTGTTTTACAATTAAATATAGTAGTAGTAAAATACATTTAAATTTTATTCACACTATTTTATTTTCAAAGAAAGACATTTTGAGTCCCGCCAGATCCCGCGTAATTTTTTACATAACAATATTAGGTATACATTTCTACACTCGAATATAGAAAAAAAATTTGCCCCAATCTGCCCCTTACCGTTTTATGATTTTTTTAGTTCCTTGGTGCTATACCTCAAAGAAGTCTTTTTGAAGTATGGGTAGACGAGCCGAATAAAGACACAAAAAATGGGAGCATGTTTACTTATATTCTGAATTACTTTGGCCTGAAGAATATAAATGAACAGAATGAAGGGGTAATAATGACTAAAATAGTCAGGCTTGCGAGTAAATTTTCCACTAAATGGTCCGACTGCAATAGAATGAGGGATAGATTGCTAGCCAAAAATAGTGATTTGCTGAATAGCTGCATACTATTACCTGAGCTAGAGTCATATATACTGGGTGTTCAAAATCCACCTTCAACATCTGGTGGTCCAAGATCAAAAAAAAAAAAAAATTGAAGAACTTAGTGAAAAGAGCAAACGACGAAAGGTACAACCATTATTACAAAGTACTTCAACCGATGAATTAGTCTATGCTTTACAAAAAGTTTGTATGACGCTGGAAAACGTAATGCTGCCGCACTGTTAAAAGAGGTTGTATCCGCTTCATCAGATCAGAGTCAGACTCTAAAGCTTAAAATGGCTATTCAAGAAACGCGAGCTTCAATTGAAAAAGTACCTAAAGAAGAAGCTCTAGCTACGTACTTGGATGGCAAAATGACTAAGAGGTCTTATATGGCTATACAGCAGAGACTTAAAGGTAAAGGATGCAAAGTTTTACCTTCCTATCCTTTTATAACTCAAGCAAAAAATATTGTTATCCAGAAGACATTATTATAACAGAAGTATCCGCAGAAGTAAGTTTGCAGTCTTTGGTGGATCATACAACAAAGCGGCTTTTCTTTCTTTTTAAGTGAAGTTGCGATTGCACATCTGGCTTTAGCCAGTTTAAGCAAAAATTTAGCGAAGAAAATGTACAACAAGATGACAGTGCAATGTTTGTATTATCATTAGTGCCACTACAACTGTGTCATCTCAAAGAGGATTCTAGAATGTGCTAGACATTTATTAAAGTCTGAATCATCGAAACTAATAAAGGATGAAGTGGCACTGGTGGAACAACAAATTAATAATTTAAAACCGGTAAAGATTCACATAGAAGAAAAAGAAATATTAGTTTACCCTAAATTATTATTTACAATGCTTGATGGTAAAATTTGTAGTTCCATTTTAGAACTTTCGTCCCAAAGATGTTATGTATGCAATTGTTTCCCAAAAGAGATGAATAACCCTGAAAAACCTAAAGAAAAAATTGATAATCCCGAAAACTATCCTTTTGGTTTGTCAGTGTTACATCTAAGGATTCGTACTTTTGAATGTTTGCGTAAAAATTAAAAAAAAATTACGATCTTCAACTTTTGTAACATTCTTACTATTAACTTTAAAACTAAAAAAAACTTTTTCTTATTGTCCGCCAACTTTTTGGGTTACCCTGTATAACCAAAATATTTAAGGCCGCTTTTAATGACATTTTACCAAAAAATATACTTTACAAAATAGTACCGTTTTCTACTTTGCTTTATTTAATATACAATTATTATCAAGATTTAAACAGCAAGATTAACTTTTATGTAATTTTCCTAAGGAAAAACTGAAAATTACAGTTTTTTTTATAAGTATTTGGTCAAAGAAAAGTTTTTATTTATATTATTTAAGATATGTTTAAATGAAAAAATATATTTTTAAATAAATGTTCTGTTAGTATTTCTTTAATAAAATAATAAAGATTTTTTTACTGGGCAACACTTAATTTAACATGTAAAAGGGTAATTTAGTCTAATCAATATATATGTATAATGTTTACAACCGAATGTATTTGCTTAATATTTTGATTATCAAACAGATTTGTTTGGAAATATACTTTATATTTTCTTCAAACTATTTTGTCCGGCTAGAATAGACGAATTTGCCACTGTGTGTTGGCAGAATCTGTCAAAGCAATTTTGCAATCTCGGTTTAACTTCAAAATGCTGCTAAATTTTATAAAGCGTGCGCCACTCTTAGCATACGTTAATTTCACAACGATCCCA
>JACEGR010004791.1:0-82223 GCA_014170235.1 Listronotus bonariensis | reverse complement strand
ACACGTATTTGATTGGAAGATGTAGGGGATGATGGAACTATTTACCCCCTATGTTGTAAAATGCAATGAGGTTCCTTTTTTCCAATAAACTTAAAATTAACATTTAAATAATTACTAATGTCGTTGACATACTCTATCCTAAGATATTTAATTATTATTCCATGTGTTACAGATTCCTGGGAGAAAAACTGGATTTACAGCAAACACCCAGGAAAGGAATTTGGAAAGTTCGTAAGATCTGCTGGAAAGTTCTTTAACAATGAAGAAGAAGATAAAGGTAAGAATTTTTAAAATTTTTATGAACTTGTTGGCTATTTTATGTTTTCTGGCAACAAGAATATTATTTGAAGAATGATATGCAAAAGCGCCTATGTATCATTTTGACAATTTCATTCAGTAGACAAGTTTTTTACCACTAAACAATTAAAACATAAATTCTATGAACACTTAAATTTAAAAGACCATTAAAGCAGCAGCCTAATAAAGTGTATTTTATGGTATTTACTTGGAGTTACAAAAAATGGTTTTAAAAATGGCTAATAACAGTCATACCAAAACCAAACCTAATATTCAGCAGGATACAAAACAACCCAACTTAATATTCAGCAGCATTGTCTATTGTTTCAAGGGAGAGAGAGGCGAAGTTCTTTTGGGGCGCCTGTATTTTTAAATACAAAGTTTTAGATGTTTTATTGGCTAAACAACTGTACACAATAACAGTTTTTCTTTCTATTTTTTTCTGTTAACAGCACTTGACTTTTTTAGGCAGGGGCACTATGGGTAAAAGTGCCTAATAGAGTTTTCTGCCATTTTTATGATTTTTTTTAAATAAATGATACTTACTGATTTTAGACCATTTTCTTAATAAAACACCAGTGGTGCTAATCCAAAATATCCCGTTTTTAATTAATTATAACTTAACAAACTTCCGGGACCGGGAAGTGAATAGGGGTGCTGGACGAGGTAAAATAAGTTAATATTCATCAATCACATCCAAAAATAAGTAAAAATCTTGAAATTTATGTTTTATAACCTTAAATTAGCATAAAAGGTTAAAGAAACATCATTTATTGCAAGTAAAATATAAAGAGCATTTGGCAACAATGAAAATATGTCAAAGGGATAAATATATTTTTTTATTTCTGTCAAGACTTGACTAACCAGAACTAAACTGACCGTGACTTCGGGCACATTGAATTTTATTTAAAAAATCCACTACATATAGAACTTGGATGAGTAAAGTTCAACAGATAAGCCGTTGTTGCCAAATATTTAGATTAATAGTGAAGAACTTTTAAAATTTCAAATTTTTTGTTTATTACAAAAATACAAAATATTTTATAACAGCGCCAATATATTATGACTAGAAACAAATAGGAGATAACATGTAAGCCAAAATATTTTTAACGATCATAAAAACAGCAGAAAACCCTAAAAGGCATAATTACCACACTATGTTATGTATAAAAATTAAACCTTCTGTGGCTTTCTTTTAAAAATTAGGATTATTTAATATTTAAATAGTAGATAATAAATTCAAAACTACACACTGCACCCATCAAAGCATTTAATTTTTGGCATTTCTTCATGATATTTGCTATGTCAATATACTATTGATAAAGGGAGAAGAATGGCAACTATGTTTGACATATTTATTATTTTTACTAGCGCGACCTGACATTAAAAAGCTTTTTTTTTGTTTTAAGAGAATTGTATTATACTTTTTTTTAAATTAAATATTTAAACTTGTAATTTATAAAAATATGTATTGAAAAAAAACTTAGTATTAAATGTATGCCTTACAAATTTTGTTGTTGTAGTTGTATATAAATAATGCTATTATTTTGTTTTGGAAAAAATACATGGAAATCAACTAAGAGAAATACATGGAAATTGAATAAAAGGCTCTTTATAAGAATTGTTATTTCATTGGTAAGGGGGCGCCAAGGGGCGGGGGAGGGGGTGCGTCTGCCTCTGCCACTGGCGATATAAATAAATTTCTCATAAAAATATTGAATTTTATTACCTATGCCCGAGCCTATGCCTTACTCATACTTCAACTACTTTAACATCTACATATTTTGAATATAAAAAAAATGTGTTATGAATAAATCAACAAGAGAATTTAAAACTGTTTCTGTTCTAAAATTCTGATGGTCAAATATTTTGCTCTGCCCATCTTGTCCATAACTAAGCTTTAAAATTAAGTAATATAACCGACACCTCTTTCACATACATTCACAGTTCTGGAGGTGCATTTTATTCTATTTAAAAACTAAATCATTTTAATGACTTGTTAATAGTAACATTATGGTTTCTATTTGTTTACCTAATTAAGGCTTATTATGTAATAATGATAATTATTAGAAAATTCTGAAATTAGTTAAATAACAAATGTTACAATTACAAAGTAAACCTCATTTAAAACCCATTACTTCTGAGTAAACATTAACTTTCTTAGATTAATTATTATTGATAATGTGTACCCTTTATTTTAATAACTTATACAATCAGTTTATCATAATTAAGGAAATGACTAATTCATTATAAAAAAATATATATATATTTTTGGTTGAAATAAAAGGTAATAAGATATAATAATCTACATCATATTAATGACTAATGTATAGTAAGAACATTTTAAAAAGCGCAAATTCGGTACCCTTTGAAAAATAATACAAAAAACATAGAAAAGGCCGCTTGCAATCGGACTATTTTATACAAAGGCGCCGCTATCTGCTTCAGCGACGCGACGATATACTATGGGATAGAAATCCATTATTTTGGCCAAAAAGCAACTTTGTAATTTTAATGGCTCAAGCTGTGTATTTCAAAGTAGATACTCCAAACTACATGTACGCAAAATTATAAAAGGATATGACGACTTCTATTAGGGTAATAAGAAACTTGAAAATGTATTTTAAGTAAACATAAATATACAACATTTAATCTCCTTAGTTTATTATTACCCTTGTTTACTAAAAAAGTAAAAGAGTTTAAATAATAAGAGCTATTGTTGTGTTTCCGATGCAGTCTCGCGAAGTCTCGCTACTTTTGTCAAAGATTTTTTACCTTTTTCTTTATCAGTTTTTGTACTTACAATTGCCTTCCTACTTTTTGCTATTTCTGAGTGTAAGGACAGATACAAGATTTTTTATAATTTACAAAGTTTTCCATTTTAAAATTTAATATGTTTTGTTCTACACTGTATATCCTAAAAGATAAAAGCATCCTGATAAAAGATATGGATTCTACAGAATCTACCCAACAAAACTGTGTTATTATTTATTTTATACGTTAAAAAATAAAAAAGTTGGGAAGATGTGTCTCTATTACGCTTCTAAGAATAATTTAAAATTATTTTTCAGATTTGGATGGTCATATTTCCGACACATCAAATGTAGTATTTTTCTAAAGCATTTTAAAAGATTTTTTGGTGGTGATATAATATTCAGGGTATTTCATTTAAAAAAATCATTCCTATTGTCGTACCCAGTATAACATATGAGGTAATAATCATCGAATTACTGATTAGAATACTACCGAATTAACCAAACAAGCTGACATTTTAGTTTATTTTGTACAATAAAAAATAATAATGTTAAGGGGGTGTAAATTTATAATAACATATAATAAGTTTTAGGTTTCCAAAAAGTATTTGTAATAATATATAATATTTTTTCCAGTAAAAAGCCCCTCATTTTAAGTTAGATTGGTAAGTTTCAGAATTTTGACCAAAAAATTAATTTCTATTCCATAGTGCGATAACCACCTGCATCAACCGGCATATCATAAAAGAAATATAGCAAAGGCGGCCGCGAAGACAAGCATGCCGATTTATTTGCTTTAAACTTTTTGTGATTTTAATTTCTTATCAAAGAGCACCGAATTTACATTTTTAAACTGTTCCTTCTATACATTGCTTGTTTTAAAAAAGATTATTAAAAAACCAAAAGAAAAAAAAACGTTGAGTTCTAATAGTCAGTTGATTTCATATACTTTACACCATTTATTTTTATACAGGATATTACATTTTAATTTTAATTTTTAAAGGTATTCAAACATCCCAAGATGCACGTTTCTACGCCTTAAGTACCAAATTCAAGCCTTTCGGAACTGAAGGAAAAGATTTAGTTGTCCAATTTTCTGTGAAACATGAACAGAACATTGACTGTGGTGGTGGATATGTTAAAGTATTTGATTGCTCTCTAGAGCCTGAAGATATGCACGGAGAATCTCCCTACAGAATTATGTTTGGTCCTGACATTTGTGGACCTGGTACCAAGAAGGTTCATGTTATCCTTAATCACAATGACAAAAATCATTTGATTAACAAAGACATTAGATGCAAAGTAAGTTAATAAACTACATAATTTATGGTTAGGGATCCCTGGACCATTTTTTTCAAGTCATTACTAACAAGCTAATTTTTCGTGAGTAGCTTTATGTTGACTAGATGATAAACTTTTTCCTTACAACAATTTTCGTTGGTGGTAGCTTACAAGGGTAGCAAAATTACAATTACAAACAGGGATTTTCTCTGATAATTTTCACTTGTAATAACACTAGTGCTAAATTTATTTCCGGAAATTTTTTCAGGGCCACGGATATTTTGAAAATTATCCCGAGCCGCAGGCGAGGGAGAATTTTCTTAAAATATTCAAACTCAAACTTAAACTCTCTTTATTCACTAGAAAATCATACAATAATTGAAGTTTCGTTAATAATTTTCCTAAGTCTAATTTAAAATACAGTTAAAACAAATTGTATATGGACAATAAAATTATAAAAAAGCAAAAGTATATGTATAGGCAAATTCAATCATTTAGTAAATAGTATAAAATAACATAATATATAAATAAAATAAAATAACAGGCACATAATGATTAATTAAAATTAGGAATGGTTAAATCACAGGTCATTGGGTTTAGAAATTCATTGAGAGAATAGAAGGAGTTATCATTTAGAAAGTGCTTAATTCTTTTTCCAAATATACCAATCGATGTAGCTTCTTTGACTTGGTTTGGTAGTTTGTTAAAAATTCGGACACAGGCGTAATATGGGGATTTTTCATATAGTGTTGAGGTATGTTGTGGGAACACAAGGTTTCTGGAATTTCTTGTCGGGTATCCATGATTATCTCTATTTTCTCCAAACTCTCTCCGATTTTTAAACACGTATGTTGAACATCTCAGGATATATATTGATTTAATAGTGAGAATTTTATACTTCTTAAATGTTTCTCTGCATGTTTCCATAGGTTTAAGTCCAACCATTAGTCTCAGCAGACGTTTTTGGCCGACAAATACTCTAGCTACGTTTACAGCCTGGCCCCATAGTATAATGTTGTAACTTAGATGTGGGTAAGCTAAGGCATAATAGGAAGTTATTTGTGTGGAAAGAGTGACTGATTGCTTTAATTTAAGAAGTGCAAAATAGGCCTGAGCGAGTTTAGAACATACATGATCCAGTTGAGGCTCCCATGAAAGCTTAGAGTCCAAGTAGGTTCCTAGGAATTTTGATGTTGACTCAACCTGATCGAGCTGAACCTTTGGACGAGACTTGTAGAAGTGAACAAGAACCGTTTTTTCCTTGTTAAGTATTAGTTGGTTGGAGAAACACCACTGATTGATTGCATCACAAACCTGGTTGACTTTTTGTAGTGCTTCTGGCTCGTCTTTTGCTGATATTACAGCTGACGTGTCGTCTGCAAATTTTATGGTTAGGCCGAAAAAAATTCTCGGAATAATTTAAGCACGTGTGGTATTCGGTAAGAAAATTGCACACCAATTTTGTTTAAAATAATATTTGTTGGTCCAGGGATCCCTAAGTATTACTTTTATTTATGTTTTCTTTATTTTTAACAACAAAACAGTCCTTTTATAGAATTTAGATTTTTTTAAGTGTTAAAATTACCCAGATATATTTAAAAATAAACTCTTACATTGTGATTTTGATTTTTTAACTGTCTTATCAGGACATTTAAATCAGATACCAAATGCTGTATGATCATTTTAAAGATACATGAAGTCAAAAGTTTATAACAAAAGTCATTCAATGAAAAATAAAAATAAAATTTATTAATTTGTCATGTTAACCTAAAAAGCAAAATAAAAGTATTTGTTATAAGTAATAATTCCTAAATAACTCATAATTTCAAATCAAAACGTTACTGAATGTTGTATGGGCGATAGCGCCAAATATTATTTTAAAACGTAAACGTTTTTATTCTCCTGGCATTTTTATTTGCCAAGTCACCCATTGAAAGTTTAAAAAACATTCTAAAATTTGAAGTCCTAAAAATAGCTAGACAGTTTCCTAAAATATAAATAATTTATTTTATAGGCACTTTAGTGGAAAGGTTTTTTAAAATTTATTCTCGCAATTGGTTTGCATATTAACATAGATTTGAAATAATAATACTTCTTTATTTGAAATAACATACATTTGTTAATACTTAAACATCATCCAATTATATCTGTTGTAATCATTGGTGACAACTTTGACGTATAATACATGAATTAAACGTCAACATAGCCGATTGGTAAATACCGTTTTATAATTGGTTAATCGCTTAAAATTGATGAAAGTGAAAGTCTAGGGAAAAATAATTAACATTGAAAATTATAGATGAAAGATCCTATTCTCTGTATGGATTATTAATAACTTTTTAATGCTCTTTAGCTACTACTATGGTTTATAGGTAACTTTTTTGCATGACAAAAACTTTTTGTATTCTTGTATAATAGCCATAAAAAATTTTACCTTGTGAACGATTTTACTGATTCAATATTAGCACAGAAAAAATTCTTGTTAAAATTGCACTTGCCAATTCAATTAAAAAACTATAAATATTGCAAAATGTCGTCTCTATCTATTTATATTAATAAGTAGTAGAGACACTACATTTTCTTTAACATACCAGTAATAAGTCATGGAGATCTTTTAAATCTAAGTGATAACAAAATATTTATTTTTTTAATGAAATTTTGGTCATTTAGTAAGTAATCAAAAGTTATTTTTTAAAAGGTGCAGTATATGACTGTCAATTTTACTTTTAGGATGATGAATATACCCATGTTTATACACTTATCATTAAGCCTGACAACACTTACCAAGTCCTTATTGACGGCGAGGAAGTACAAAAAGGTGATCTCGAATCTGACTGGGATATTCTTCCACCCAAGAAAATCAAGGTAAGAATTAGTAACCCTAAAATATTTATTTTTATGACAAACGGTCTTTTTTCTCAGTTGTATTAATTATTATAGTAGCCGCCATTGACTATATTACAGAAAAGTTACAGTTTTTATCTTAAAAATTACTAATTGTTGTTCTAGATTTGAACTAAAATAAAATATTCATACATACTGGCTTTAAAAGTAAATTTATATTTAGATTTTTTCAGTTTTTACAGGTTTACTATGTAGGCTCAAAAGGATGTGCCTAATATCCCCTTATAATATTTTTGGGTGTTAACATATAACCCAAAAAACTATTTAAGTTAGTTCAGTTAATTTACTTACAATAGTTTAAATAACAAGTTTTTTTATATATTTAAAATATTAATAGCTCTTGCATATAAGTAAGCCTGAGCTGGATATTTTATATCAGCCTGGGGGACAAATATGCCAAACAAATAGCTTGATTTTTTAAACCTCTATAACAGATTCTATGTTATCAGAATAAAAATCATATACAGTTTAAACAAGAACTATACTTATATCGTTTCGACAGTTGTATAGACAGTATTACAGACAATCGGTGCAACAAGGTGCATACAGGGTTAGTAGAAAAAACCGGAACGGTGGATTATCTCAGCAACCGTTAAATATAAAAAGAACCAAATTTTGTGCCAAGGGGTAACTGAGCATGAAGAATCAAAAAATTGTATTTGCAAGGTTGCCAAGTTTATACTTTTCTCTGTAGGTTAGGGAATTTTAAAATTTTAAATGGAATACCCCATTTTTTATTTTTGTAATCAATTGCTTGTATCAGGTTTATTATGACCTGATATCGTTTTTTTGTTCCTGCCAATTTCGAAAATATGGCATTAAGCTTGAATACAGAAATAACCAGGTATGGTCAATTATCTCAAAACCGATCCAACCGAAATTCATCAAAATTAGTACGTGGGAGTAACTGGACATTTTAAATTCAGGAATTGCATTTGCGATGTTTCATAAATAAATTTCCTTATTTCCTTTCCTTGACTTTTTTTAAATCTTGAAAACGTCGCACAAATACTATTCATGAATTTAGAAAGTCCAGTTTCACCCTGTACTAATTTTGACAAGTATTGTTTGGATCGTTTTTTAGACAATTGACCAAACCTAGCTGTTTTGACTTGACACGAGTAAAAACGATAATATAAGATCATAATTAAGTTGATACAAACAGTTGATTACAATAATAAAAAATAGGGTATTCCATTTCAAATTTTAAAATTCCCCAGCTTAAAGAGAAAGCAATAAACTTAGCAACCTTGCAAATACAATTTTTTAATTCTTCATGTTCAGCTACCCCTTGGCACAAAATTTGGTTAATTTGTATTTGACAGTTGCTGAGATAATCGACCGTTCCGGTTTTTTCTACTAACCCTGTGGACGTTTGTCGACAGACACATCCAATTTGTTGTACAACTTGTTGAACGACGACGCCACAGATTAAGCGATTATCGTTGTGACAGTCGAATCTACTTAAGTTATGTAGCCTGTCTTACAACAAGCTGTATAGTCTGAAAAGATTTAGTGTCTTAAAAAATATATATACAGGGTGTTTTCTAACAACGGTACGAAACGGAAAGGTGTGAAAAAACGTTCCTATAAAAATATGTCTGGAGTTGCTTTCTTACTAAGATACAGGGCCCTAAAATTTAAGAAAAAATCATTAAAATTATTTATTTTCTAATTTTGGATTTTATTTCATGCTGTTTATGAATACTTTTTAGTATCACTTAAAGTGGTTTCATTTTTTTCTCGAAAACAAAGCGAGATACGAGGAAAATACGAGAGACTAAAAAGTTGCACTATTTAAAAATATTTAGACAAAACTTTTTTTTTCTTAAATTTTAACGCCCTGTATCTCAGTAAGGAAGCAACTTCGGACATTTGTTTATAGGAACTTTTTTATAAAATAACATAAGAAATCATACCTTGAAGTTTCGTTAGAAAACACCATGTACATTTTCTATAAATCAATCATTATTAAAACATCATTCCTTAAAAGAAATTCTAGTGAAATATTTTTTTAACCCTTTTCTACATTATTATAGGACCCTAATGCATCAAAACCTGAAGACTGGGACGACCGTGCAACCATTCCTGACCCAGATGACAAAAAACCAGAAGACTGGGACAAGCCAGAACACATCCCTGACCCAGCTGCCACCAAACCTGACGACTGGGACGATGAAATGGACGGTGAATGGGAACCACCAATGATTGATAACCCCGAGTACAAAGGTAAAAAGAATATATTGTACCATTCGCCTTATGTTCTTATTATTTTATTTATTTATCAATTTTTGATACAGTTAATTTTGTTTTAATACAAATTTCGTCTGTTGTTTAAAAATGAAATTTACAAGAGATCTGTTTAAGATTAAAAATATAAACAATACTGTGCTACTTCAGGCAAAAATGTCTTTTGTTGAACATTTTTTACTATTGTAAATATAAGTTATAACCAATGTTTATTATTTTTATTTTAGGTGAATGGAAACCAAAACAAATTGATAACCCAGCATACAAAGGCGCAGTGGGTACATCCTGAAATTGATAACCCTGAATATTCCCCAGTACCAGACCTATACAAACAGAAAGAAATCTGTGGTATTGGTTTTGATTTGTGGCGAGTAAATACTTTTTTTTTTTCTCTCTTTAATGACCATATAAGGGGCTAGATTCAAAATATACAATCCTCAAAAATTTTATAATATATCAAATAAAAAGAACAAATATATACATTGAATGTAATTTATTCTTTCTTAAGTTTGAACAGTCTATTATGGATGTGGCATTTTCTACGGGGTTTTTATTTTAGATTTTTGCAATTAAACATGAAGCTAAAACATTTTGAAGAATACTTTTTTCAAAAAGGTATAGTTTAGTCCATCCATGGACACACTGTAGTATTATTAATAAAAAGTTATTTATTGACATCCTAGATGGCCCTTAACAGAAGCCCTTAAGCTTAAGCAATAACTAATTTTACAATTTTTGTTTAAACATTAAACTATTTTTAAAATAAATAAGAAATAAAAGAATACAACAAGGGAAAAGTAAAATTCATATAAGATTAATAAAAATAAATTTATTCCAGGTTAAATCTGGCACCATTTTTGACAACGTCTTGATCACCGATGATGTTGAATATGCTAAAGAAGCTATTAAAGGTTTAAAAGATACGCAAGAAGGTGAAAAGAAGGCGAAAGAAGCCAAAGACAAAGAAGAAGCCGAAGCCGCCAAGGCTGAAGACAGCAATACAGAAGATAATGAAGATGATGATGATGGGGATGAAGAAGAAGAACATGAGCCCCAAGTAGAGGTATGTTAAATTGTTTATTTAGAAAAATCTATGCAAGGACGTATATAAAGGTTTTTATGGGGGAGGGGGGTTTCTTGACCAATAAATTTGGTATCAAAAATTATGAAGAGCAAAAAATAGGTTCCCCATCAAATAACCCCAATTCTCCGAAGAGTTGTAAGCGTCAAAATATGCACATTTTCCACGTCACCTCGGAGGTAGTGTACTTAGCGCGTTTTACAAACTTACTCTTTTTCTAATGCTAAATAAGATAACAATATAAAATGTAGGGGTTTCCATTAAGAAATAAATAATAGTTTAAAAAAACTAAAAAACACGCTTTTATATGCAACCGAACTAAAAATTAGAAAATAATTTTTCATTACAAAGAGTTTGTCACTTCAGAGTAAAAGCGTGGGGTGCTTAATATATTAAATGTTATAATTATTCTATTTGCAAATATCTATGAGGGAAAGTTATGAAAAATAGTAAAATGCACCCCACGCTTTTTACTCTGAAGTGACAAACTCTTTGTAATGAAAAATTATTTTCTAATTTTAGTTCGGTTGCATATAAAGCGTGTTTTAGTTTTTTTAAACTATTATTTATTTTTCATTTTTTAGTTCGATATATCAATTAGTTTTTTAAAATAAATGCTCCAGTTTATTCACTAAAAAATTCCTTTGCCATTTTGTCAAGAGTAGTGATTAGGACATTTATTTATCCTGGCGGTCCTAATCAGGATAACGGGATACTGTTTTTAAATTATTGCATTGTCATCGGTCCTTGATACGTGTGCAGAGTTTCAAAGAAATTGAATCGCTGGAAGTTGGTAAAAATTAGGCTCAAAGATTCCGTTACATAGATAGATAGATACATAGATAGATAGTTACAACCCAAGCTAATAAAAGCGTGTTAAAAAGAAAAATTTTTGGTAATTTTCCCAATATTTAATCTTATTTTTTAAACACCCTGTATTAACATATTTTTAATTTTTATAAAAACTTAGTTAAATTGAGTCCTGTTAAACAAGAATCTTATACCAAATTTAATAATAAGGGTTTTTATAGAAAAAATTAATAATTATTTTTGGATATAAAAACGTCATTTTTAACAAATAAATTTAAATGTCAAAAACTTAGGTATAATAATAATAATAATAATAATAAGCTTTATTGTCATAAAAATATTTAGATATCTTTGTAGACAAAACAAAACAATAAATTTTATATACATATACAACATAGACAGATGCACACACAAATATATAATAGTAAAAATAATTTTTTTCAGATATTTTATGGAAATGTATCCTCGAAAAATTCATTTAAATTGTAATACGCTCTTTTAAGTAAAATTGTTTTAACATATTTTTAACACGCTTTTATTAACTTGGGTTGTAACTATCTATCTATCTATCTATCTATGTAACGGAATCTTTGAGCCTAATTTTAACCAACTTCCAGCTATTCGATTTCTTTGAAACTTTGCACACGTGTCAAGGACCGATAAAGATGCAATAATTTAAAAACAGTATCCCGTTATCTTTTTTGAATCGCCAGGAAAAAAATTCCATTATATTATAAAAACAACACCTAGGATGCCATCTGTTGGCAACATTTCAAACTTTGCTATTAAATGAAGAAGAAATTTTTTAGTTTTTACACAATTTGGTTAGTTGCACCATGAGTGTTCAATTTTTATGAACAATAAAAATATAGGGTTAGTTGCACCATTACTTCAAGGATTCCATAATAAAAAATATATCGAACTAAAAATGAAAAATAAATAATAGTTTAAAAAACTAAAAAAACACGCTTTTATATGCAACCGAACTAAAAATTAGAAAATAATTTTTCATTACAAAGAGTTTGTCACTTCAGAATAAAAGCGTGGGGTGCTTAATATATTAAATGTTATAATTATTCTATTTGCAAATATCTATGAGGGAAAAGTTATGAAAAAATAGTAAAATGCACCCCACGCTTTTATTCTGAAGTGACAAACTCTTTGTAATGAAAAATTATTTTCTAATTTTTAGTTCGGTTGCATATAAAAGCGTGTTTTTTAGTTTTTTAAACTATTATTTATTTAAATTTCTTTGTGTTTTTAATATATTTTTATAGAATTTGGTAAATGATTAAATATCTTTTTTGATTCATAAATTATAGATTTTTAATCATATTTGAATGTGGTAAGTAGATCAATGAGGGATTTATTTCTAAAATTATATAAATAGTTTTCATTATAATTACACTAACATTTTTTATATATTAAACAAACAGTTTCCAGTATAAAAATATCTGTCAGTGTCAATAACTTATGTTTAATAAATAAAGGTTACAAGATTCCCTAGATTTGATTTTGCAAATAGTTCTTATAGTTTTTTTTGCAAAATAAATAGGACATAATACATAAAATATGCTAAGAATCTGGTGCAGAATCCGAGAATGTAATTCCATATAGGCTGTTCCATTTAAAATAAGCCAGTTGATATGCACTTCTGGTATAATAGGAAATTCCAAAAAGATAATATATTTGCCTTATAAAGATAAATATTACTTGAACTTAGCTCCAAAATGTAAAAAATGTATTTTTAGTAGTTTTCAAACTCCTTTAATAGGACAACCACCCTGAATAACCCTGTATATGTGGCGTGCTTATGCATATTATGAAGCTTGCAACTCTTTGCCTCGTTATATCTTAGAAACGGTCGTATTAAGGGAAAAATATTGATACCTTTTTTGTAGATTCTTTTATGGTTTACAATTTTCGTCTGAGGTAACTTTGTGATAAAACTTACTGTTTTCGAGAAATTCACGAAAAGCACATTTTTTCTTCTTTGATTTTGAGTCAGTTTTTTCTACCAGTCAGATAGATGGGGGAGTTTTGAAATTTTGTTTTTAAACAATTTCATTTATTTTCAGCTTAATAGGAATTTTAGTAACTTCACCCTTATGTTTAGGTCTAATTTGACCGGACTATATATCCAGACCCATTTGCTATTAGAACAATGATTTCTTTTAACAAACATACACTCAGAATATCACTATTTCAAAATTTTATTTGCCTGCCAATGTATATTATATATATATATATATATATATATATATATATATATATATATATATATATATATATATATATATATATATATATATATATATATATATATATATATATATTTTATTAATTAATTAATTAATTTATTTTGTTGCAGGAAAATCACGACGAACTGTAGATGGTTGTGTAAACAATAAGTATGAAAAAGACTTTTTTATATTGTTGCAGTGTGCAGTGTTTCTTTAATGGTGTGTACTGTTTTTTGACTGATTTTTGTTGTTAGTTAACTTTTGATGCTAGATCCTATTTTGTCAAAAAATAATATATATTTCGAAACTATAAAGTTAATTTATAGCCGTCACATTTTTCGTTGTACAAATTTCCAATAAATTATTGTATTATACTTTTTAAATATAGTTTTATTTATAAATAAAGTTTATATTAAACTTAATATATTTGTATTTAATATATATCCCAATACCACCTGCTAACCATCCATATACAGTGTGTCCAAGATAAGGATCCTAAGCATGGGAATCTCAGTACCTATTGGAGATACAGCTTAGGTTAAATTAGGAAAAAGTTGTGTTTTTTAAAGCTTATTTACATGCCGTTTAAAAACTTGAAAAATTTTCATGGCCTGCTGAGATATTTGGCAAAAACGAAAATTTGACTATATCAATTTTATTTTTTCTGACTTTATTTGAAGAGATATAAAAAAACTAATAACACTTTTCATTGGCACTTTTTAGCTACTACATGATGGTATTTTTAGATTTTATACCCGACGTTTCGTTTTCAAGAAACCATCATCAACTTTATTTTTTATATGGCTCGAAAAAAGTACACCCTGTATCTGATCCCATTTTTATTACAAATTCAACGATGTATCACATGTCATATTTTAATTTTTAGTTAAAAGAAAAATTGCATTTTTCTATTTTTTTAAAGTTATTTTTAAGTAGGCCTTGCAAACAAATGCTTGGACGTTAATACCTGTTACCGTATCTGCAACATAATTAATTATCATTATAAAATAGTATTTGTCGTTATTACCCTGTTTGTCAAGTTGTTGTTTTTAGAGCAATTGTTCTTATTGTTACTGTTGTCTTTATACGCAATACGCATTACTAGGCTCAACAAAATCCGCGTGTTAAGAAAAATATCGAAACATCAAGTACGTTTTGGGTTTAATATGTGGTGTGAAATTTTAGGAACTAAAATACCAGGTCCATGTATTTACCATAATTCATTAAGTGCAGAAATGATACCTTCATTTTTTTGCAGCACAAAATGTAGCATGTTAGCATGTCAAACTTATCTTCATGGCTATAATGGCCATCTTTCATATTCGACCCTAATAATACGATAAGATATTAGCTATTCACCAATAAACAATAATAGAGACAAGAGCAACAATAAGAACAATTGCTCTAAAAACAACTCGACAAGCAGGATAATAAGGACAAATACTATTTTATAATGATATTAAATTATGTTACAGATACGGTAACAGGTATTAACGTCCAAGCATTTGTTTGCAAGGCCAACTTAAAAATAACTTTAAAAAAATAGACAAAATGCAATTTTTCTTTTAACTAAAAATTAAAATATGACATGTGATACATCGTTGAATTTGTAATAAAAAATGGAACCTATACACCCTGTATCTAGATGTACTTTTTTTCGAGCTATATAAAAAAATAAAGTTGATGATGGTGTCTTGAAAACGAAACGTCGGGTATAAAATCTAAAAATACCATCATGTAGTAGCTAAAAAGTGCCAATGAAAAAGTGTTATTAGTTTTTTATATCTCTTCAAATAAAGTCAGAAAAAAATAAAAACGATATAGTCACATTTTTGTTTTTGCCAAATATCTCAGCAGGCCATGAAAATTTTTCATGTTTCTAAACGGCATGAAAATAAGCTTTAAAAACACAACTTTTTTCCTAATTTAACCTAAGCTGTATCTCCAATAGGTACTGAGATTCCCATGCTTAGGATCCTTATCTTGGACACACTGTATAATATTAGACGGATTATTCTATTTACAATAAATATAAATTTATAGTAAGACCTAGACTGGAGGAGGCTACAAGTTATAAAGCTGTCTAAAAGAGGAGGTTAAACCAATGATTTCAAGAATAAGTTAAACCCGTAAAAATTATATTTTTAAGGTGCAAGAAAGCACTTTAAAAGGCTATAATAAAAATCGCTTGTTGTTGTTTCAGTTAATATGGGGTTTTTAAATAATTCTCTCTCTAAATCTAATTTATTGAATAAATGCAATAAAAAATACAAGAAGAATTAGTCTTCCGTAAAAAAATCTGCCATGAAGCAAAAGGTGCAAAGTCGGATTTGTTATACCAGGTCACCATAGTTATACCTGAAGTTTAAGTGGAAATATTCAAAAACTCACGTTTTGTCACTTTATAAAAAATTACGCGGAACGTTAGCTGGTAACTAGTCTTTGTTTTATTTAGGTTTTTAGACTATGATGCCTAATATTTTGTCTGAAATATTTTGTTTTCAAAAGTGCTTGCTTCTAGCCGAGACGCAAACCCAAAATCGTATATTTCTGTAAATATAGTAAACATTTTTGATCTAGATACCCATTTTTATCAGCTGATGACCGAATTGCAACACTGCTGCTCCTTCCTGAATTCCCTATACTTTTGAACAACGAATTATTATTGTTAACACACGCTACAAACATGGAGACATGTTTTGGTGGTTGTGTCATTTCATGGAGTGGAGACCAGAACTGGCCCCCAAGATTGTGCGATTTAACGCCTTTTGATTTTTTTCTTTGGGGTTTTAAAATCCCCCATATACGCCAATTCCAGCCATTTTATTTTAGCTATTTTTAAATGTTTTATTATAGGAATTTTTGTACAAAATTTTTGTATAAGGGGTTTTCTTAAAGTAGTCAATCTAAATTATCTGCTCATAAATTTGCTGTTAAATGTAGAGAGAGCCACCTGCAGTACTTTGCTTTTGTTCAGTGTTATTATTTTTGCCTCGGTATATTATGATTCCAGTAAATAATTTTTATTCTTCAATATTTTTTGCACAAAAAGTATATACTTCATAAATATCGCTAAGAGTAACCGATTCTAAGATATACTTCACATAAAAAATTCCTTCGCATTCCTTTACATTTTATTTAGGCCACCCGGGTTTCTCTAAAGGCCTGTACAAATTGTTACTACAATTTCCTAAAGCAAAAATACGATTTAACCCAATTTGCCTTAGTTGAAAAGTTGATCGTTTGCGAGATACAGGGTGTCCAAGTAAAAAAAAATAAATTGAAAAGATCAGCAACCTTTCGACTAAGATAAATTGCATTAAATTGTTGTATTTGGCCCAAAGAATTTGTGGTAGCATTTTGTACAGACCCTTTTGGACAGTACGACCAGGTGACCTAGAATACGTATGTGAAATGCAATGGCATGGAATAAAATGTTTCATCTGAAATATCACAAAAATGGTTGTTCGTAGCGACATTTATAAGTAAACCTTTTTGTGCAAAAATAGGTTTGTTCCAGCAGGCTGTCAGAAATGTTTGCAACCGTTCGGATTCTGCGCACGTCAAATTTGTCGTTCCAGCAGTGCCATGTTTCTAACATTATACAATTGTTTGTTGTTCCAGCAGTATAGTTTTAAGATGTTGGAAACGTGTTGGAAACTGTTTTTGAAAAGTTTGCAAACTTTCTTTAAACATTACTGACAATTTTTAACATAACCTATTTTGTATTGACGTATAAGCAGTATACACGCCTTGTTTATTTTTCGTTCCAGCAGAAAACTGTTGCCAACATTTCTGACTAATGTTTGTAACAATTTCTGCCTTTACGATTGTTGCTAACATGTTTCCAACATTCTGCTGGAACAAACCTAATATGGAATAATAAAAATTTTATACTAAAATTGTAATATTTGTCTCCCCTGTGGCGCAGTGGACAGAGCTTTGATCTTCGAAGCTAGAGGTCGCCGGTTCGATTCCCAGCGGGGAGACATATTTAGGTAGTAGTTATTTAAAAATAACGTCCGTGGTGGCACTACCGCGTTGTCTAAAAGGTGCTGTGAAATGCATAACTGCATGTTTCAGTGCTTGGACCACGTTGACGGAACAGGGGAAACGATGGGTTAAACATCTTATAACCCGACACCCACGGTACTCTGGTATTTAGGCATATGCCTTCGTGGGATGTCAAAAGATTTAAAAAAGACTGGTAGGTAGCATATTAGCAAATTTCGATTTCCCACTTTAAAAACCCTTTATTAATACTGAATTTTGGAGAAAAATGTCCTTTAATCTATAATAAATAAGATATTTAAAAATAACTAAAATTAAATAATAACTTTGACACCCGCCTCTGTATCTTGCAAATCAAATCTTCGACTAAGGTAAATTGCGTTAGGTCGTTGTATTTTGATCCAAGAAATTTGTGGTAGCATTTTGTACAGACCTTTTAGAGACACCCTGTATATACAGTTTTATTTTTACAGCTATTTAAAGGGCCTTTTAATAGGGACCTAATATACAGGGTTTTTATTTCAAAAAGTTTACCCCTCCATTTTTCTTAACTTTTTATCATTTGTTTCTATTGTCATGCTCAAAAGATAATAGATAAAAAACTATAAAAATTATAGAAAAAGTATATTTTTACCTATTGTTTTAAAAGTGGCAGGGCCGTGATTAAGGGTATGAGGCGCCCTAGGCTAGAATTCCCAGAGAGCCTATTTTCGTATAAAGAAAAAAATTTTGAAGAGCAAAAAAAAAAGGTCGTTCTCTCCCTTTTCGCCTCTATTTTATTTATATCCCCGCAGAAACATTAGTTCTAATCCCCACCCGACCTAAACTTTTTTAGAAACTTCCCTGTGTAGCGCCTATTACTCCCCTATCTGGCGCCTATTTTTCATGGCGCCCTAGGCTGTAGCCTAGTCAGCCTAATGGATAATACGGTACTGAAAAGTGGGTGGAAAAATATAAAAGTGAAAACCCTGTACAGATCTAAATTTTTATGTATATAGATTTACAAAGTGGTTTCAAAGAAAGATCGGAAAATTTAAATTACATAGTTTACTTTTGAAGCCCTCTGTATCTACGTTAGGGCCGGGGCACTCTGAGAAAACATTTTTTATAAAGTTGATTTTATAATGAAAACTAGGTAGGTAATTGGAATTATATTATGAGTAGATAGTACAGTAAAACGCCGACTAACTCCGATAATAATTTATTATGAAATTTAAATAGTTAATACCAAATAAAATTATAATTATTTTAATTTTTAATACGAATCGATTTTTATTACCCTCGAGAGTCTCTAGAATAAAATTTAAATTCTACCGCCAAACGAATCAACCAATCATAAATAGCCATTTGTACGGGATCACAACTTTTCGGATAGTCATTGGACAACATGTTTTTTCGCTACGTCACCTGGCGTGTTCAAATCCGATTGGTCAAGCTTTTAAACTTTAATTAATGTCAAACTGACATTTCTCATTCTCAGTTTATCACTTGTGTTGGTCGTGGAATCTCTTTTTTCTCCGGTATTTACACCACCCGAGAAAATTTTTGAATGTATTAAGTGCATTACCATTAAGCTGCAAAAATGAAGCAGTTAATATTTGTTTGTGTAGTGGCATTTGCTTTTATCGGTAAATACTTTTAGGTTAAAACACCACCGTCTTATAAGATGAAGCTTTTTTTGATATTTAATAATTAAAGTAGCTATATTTTTTTTTAAAGATATACAAAAACTTTTTTTTTATTTTAGGATTAACCAGAGCTGAATTAGAAGCCGCCGATACTCCAAAAGTTGAAGAAAATTTGGGTGCAAGCAAAGAAGGCTCTAGAACTGGTAGGTGGTCTTTTATTTTATTAAAAATGGTAATATACTTTAAAACAATTTACATTACAATTTCTTAATATAAAAACCCATTGATGTATATACCATACCTTAATTAATATCTATTTTTAATAAATTAACTCGAGATGAGACTGCTATGATAGGCAATATGGGGCAAATCAAATGAAGACATCATGTTTTTAAAATTTAATTTAACTCTACCACTTTATAATATACAGACTGTCCACAAATGGGGTTTACAAGAGGACAAATGGATAAAAAATTGTTAATTTTTGAATAAAAATCATGTTTTTTAAGTTTGTGCAAACCCTCTGTTCCATTTAAGAAAAACCCAATTTTGTGTTACTACTTAAAAATAAAAAGTCAATAGAAAAAATGTAGGTACCCCACTGAATTCAATGTGAAAATGCCTAAAATCGAAATTGAGCCAATTAAATTTGATCTCTCTCTTTCAGTTTTTGCTATATCTTGCCAGGTTAACGAATAGGCGCCACACTATACGAGCAAACTAGAAGTGCTTAACTGGAAGCAATATATTTTTATTTCTGGTTTTATTTTCCTATTAGTAAACTATACATTTTATATTTATTAGGTTTTGGTATTGCATCTGTTTTAAGTTCTTATTTTTGCATAATTCATCAAATGCTCTCGGACAATTATATTTGTTCTTTTATGAAAATTGAGTCTTCTGTCTGTTGGATCTGCATCTGTTAATTTTACTTGATACCAGCCATATCTAAAAAATAATATAATATTTCTATAATTTCTTACGACACTAATAATTAATATGGAACTTAAAACATAAGTACCAGGTTTGAAGTTATAAAAATCTCCCCCATAATTTTTTTAATTTTTTAATTTGCAAAATAAATGAAAATATCAGTTTGTTAAGTTAATTTTAAAGTTTCTAAACCAGTAATCAAACTCAAACTCAAACTCAAACTCTCTTTATTCACTAGAAAATCATACAATGATTGAAGTTTCGTTAATAATTTTCTTAAGTCTAATTTAAAATACAGTTAAAACAAATTGTATATGGACAATAAAATTATAAAAAAGCAAAAGTATATGTATAGGCAAATTCAATCATTTAGTAAATAGTATAAAATAACATATATAAATAAAATAAAATAACAGGCACATAGTGATTAATTAAAATTAGGAATGGTTAAATCACAGGTCGTTGGGTTTAGAAATTCATTGAGAGAATAGAAGGAGTTATTATTTAGAAAGTGCTTAATTCTTTTTCCAAATATACCAATCGATGTAGCTTCTTTGACTTGGTTTGGTAGTTTGTTAAAAATTCGGACACAGGCGTAATATGGGGATTTTTCATATAGTGTTGAGGTATGTTGTGGGAACACAAGGTTTCTGGAATTTCTTGTCGGGTATCCATGATTATCTCTATTTTCTCTAAACTCTCTCCGATTTTTAAACACGTATGTTGAACATCTCAGGATATATATTGATGTAACAGTGAGAATTTTATACTTCTTAAATGTTTCTCTGCATGTTTCCATAGGTTTAAGTCCGAACATTAGTCTCAGCAGACGTTTTTGGGCGACAAATACTCTAGCTACGTTTACAGCCTGGCCCCATATATAATGTTGTAACTTAGATGTGGGTAAGCTAAGGCATAATAGGAAGTTATTTGTGTGGAAAGAGGGACTGATTGCTTTAATTTAAGAAGTGCAAAATAGGCCTGAGCGAGTTTAGAACATACATGATCTAGTTGAGGCTCCCATGAAAGCTTAGAGTCCCAAGTAGGTTCCTAGGAATTTTGATGTTGACTCAACCTGATCGAGTTGAACCTTTGGACGAGACTTGTAGAAGTGAACATGAACCGTTTTTTCCTTATTGAGTATTAGTTGGTTGGAGAAACACCACTGATTCATTGCATCACAAACCTGGTTGACTTTTTGTAGTGCTTCTAGCTCGTCTTTTGCTGATATTACAGCTGACGTGTCGTCTGCAAATTTTATGGTTAGTCCGGGCAATTGCAAATCATTCACGAATAGAATAAACAGTAGCGGGGCAAGAATAGATCCCAGATTTAAAAAGGAAAGCTTTTTATGGCGATATTTCTAAACCAAGATAGACATATCAAATGTAGTATATTTGTTAGTCTCTTGGAAAGATCTTTTTAATAGTGGTTCAATATACAGTGTGTCCTATTTAAAAATCCATACTTTTTGCCGTACCTTGTAGATTTTAAGAGATAATAAAAATAACTACAGAATTAACCCAACAAGTCCATATTTTTATTTATTTTGTACAGGGTGTCCGGGAAATTGTGGGAAATCTCTCGCACACGTATGGAACAGATGAAAATAACACGACAAGTTCCTATAAAATTTTTCCGTTTAAGCCCCCCTGCGGAGATATGATCCCCTAAAGGGGGCAGCTAGAAATCGATTTTTCGTGAATAACTTTTAAAGCGCTCTGTATAATTTGATAATATATTAGTACGATGCATACTAGTAAAGACCTCTTAAAATAGTGCCCTTTGAAACTTATGTCGCTTCTTTAGTTTGCCAGGGACACATCGGGAACACATCGCTCAATAAGTCCGTAGGATAGCTAATAAAACAATAATATTTTGACATAATCTGAATCCTTCAATCGTTCCAATAAAGCCATGTAATATTCGCTGTTGATTGTTTTACCTTTCTCAAGATAGTCTATGAACAATATACCATGACTATCCCAGAATACGGAGGCCATAACCTTGCCAGTAGAGGTTTGAGTCTTTGGGCGCTTTGGGCGGCTTTCACCGGCTAGTGTCCACTCAGCCGACTGCCGATTTGACTCAGGAGTGAAGTGGTGGATCCATGTTTCGTCCATTGTGACGTAGCGACGCAAAAAATCCTTTTATCGCGGTTAAATAGGGCCAAACATGCCTCAGAATGATCGATTCGTTGTTGTTTTTGGTCCGGTGTTAGCAAACGCTGCACCCATTTCGAACAAAGCTTCCGCATACCCAAATGTTCATGCAAAATGGTAAACACACTGCCTTCTGATATCTTTACGGCCTCAGCAATCTCCTTCAATTTCAGTTTGAGGTCGTATAAGACGATTTTGTGGACTTTTTGTAATTGTTTTCTTCAGTAACTGCCGAATTTGGGCGACCGGAACGTTCAGCATCATCGGTGTTCGTTCGACCACGTTTAAAGTCACCAAACCACTTCTCAACCATTTGCCTCGATGGAGCAGAGTCCGGATATCATTTGTCAAGCCACTGTTTAGTTTGCACCGTATTTTTTCCCATCAAAAAGCAATGCTTAATGAGCACACGAAATTCAGATTTTTCCATTTTTTTCAATTTACAAGAGTTGATTCAATTGTTCACACTGTAACTTGGTAAATAATAGTTCGAATGTCATGAAATTTTGACAGGTATCGTTTGAAGGCTGGTACTTTCTAAAAATCATAAGGATTTTGTACTAAAATACTTTTTTATTGTGGTAACTAGGGGTACTGACTTTTTAAACCAATGAAATACATTTTTTTCAGGTGTTTTTCTTAATTTATAGTACCCAGAGTATAAAAATATACACATAGTGCCAGTTCAATGCGTTTATTTGACCTTTTAGTGTATTGAACACTAGCAGGTAAACATTAGATAAAGAATGCCTGCAAAATAGTAAACATTCCATATTATAGGATGACACATCGGTCTCCGAGTCGGTCTCGCTTTGTTGTTGCTTTAGACCATCTCTTTTCCAACACCCGCATATGCTAAGAACAAACTTTTAATGTAGATTAAAGTTCTACCAACTATGAAATTAAATTTTTATTTTATTAATTATATAGAAGATAGACCATAAAAAAATAGGGTGTTCATTAATTATTGTCAAGAGAAGTTTTAGGTAAATGCCTAGATACCGATTTATAGTGTATTTACAATATAATAAAAGTAAATTAGTTAATAACAAGTTATCTTTCTTAATATAAAATACTGGTATCCTTAAATAAATATCCAACATTTTTATTATACAAGTTTTAAATGCTTATTTGTTTTATCCGTATACAGTAAAACGATCCCTTAATCTCCAAAAGACTGGCTTAAAATGTCTGTTTTTAATTCAAGTTTTTAGATAAAAGTCATTTATGTTGGAAATTATTTTATTTAATAATCTTAATGTTTTGCTACATTGACATCAAAAATGATTGTATTTATGATAAGAACCCAAAAAATACGGGGAAATTAGCACATAAAAATTCAATAAGTATCATTAGATACGTAAAAAATCCTTTTCTTCAAAAAGTGTTTGTCAAAAGGGTTGATGTTTAAAAAAGTACACACACGAAATTGATATTTGTTCAACTTGACTTGATTCTTATCTTTCATTCTAGTCATTAAAACTTTGCAATTGTAATTTTTTGACTTCACCTCACCTCCTTATACCCCAATTAACTTAGACTTTCACCTCGGAATCTCAGGGAATAAGCTGAATATCTGTACATACCTTTATTTTGGTACAAAAAATACTCCCATAAAAATCCCCTATGATATCATGTAAGGAACTCATCTCGTTTCCTTTACTTTTAATTGCATTTATATTTATTATAAAAGTTATAGAACACAAAATTCTTTACAAATTTGATTCTAAGCATTTTTTTGTCATACCAACGGATTCGATAATAAAGGGCGCAGAGTGTAAAGCACTTTAGTGTATGTACATACCTTAGCACGCAATCAATCGTGATATTTAGCAAATACTTAGCTAAAAGATGACATATTAGTGCTTTGGTATGTACATACAGTAAAGTGCTTTACACTCTGCGCCTCTATTATCGGATCCGTTGCTCTGACAAAAATGCTAGGAGATTAAATTTGTAAAGGATTTGTGTTCTACAAATTTTCTAATAAATATAAATGCAATTAAAAGTAAAGGAAACGTAAAAAATTATTTTAACAATAAGAGTGCAATAAATTCCTTACCTGCTACGAGAGGACTTCAATACTGAATCAAAAATTACAAATTACATCGAAAATAAAATATTGTATTATTAAACAAAAATAAACTCTTATTGTTAAAATAATTTTTTACTCGAAAACGGCTCATTTTATCGATGTCAAACAAGAGTACCTTTTTTAGCAAAAGGTTTAAACTATCCAAAAACATATTTTTGTGTCTTCACCATACAGGGCGTAAAAAATATTATCAATAATGTGCGAAAACTAGTCCGTCGCTGGCAAACTAAAGAAGCGACATAAGTTTCAAGGGCACTATTTTAAGAGGTCTTTACTAGTATGCATCGTACTAAAATATTATCAAATTATACAGAGCGCTTTAAAAGTTATTCACGAAAAATCGATTTCTAGCTGCCCCCTTTAGGGGATCATATTTCCGCAGGGGGCTTAAACGGAAAAATTTTATAGGAACTTGTGTTATTTTCATCTGTTCCATATGTGTGCAAGAGATTTCCCACATTTTCCCGGACACCCTGTATATTTCCCTGTCTATTTTGTCAAATATTTCCTGCAGATACTCGCAATTTATTTAGAGCAAAATTTAAAAAAAATTCCCAAACAACATTTTTTGTTTTCTATTTACCTTTGATTTTCTGTTTTGGGTAAAAATCGCTTGTCTAAGACCGGCTCTCTTGTTAGAATCTTAAAGTATTTATCAGTAATTTCTGGGCTTATTTTTTCATTTCGTGGATCGTAAAACTTAAGGGAAACTGTGGGAGCTAAAATGTGTAATAATTTTATACTCTACAAGCTTTTATTTCATACATCAATTTTACGCGAAGAACCAATTCTAAAACGGTATTTACCAATCGGTTATGTTGACGTTTAAACAATGTATTATACGTCAAAGTTGTCACCAATTATTACCGCGGTTATAATTGGTTGAACGCCTAAAATTGATGATATAAATTGTGTAATGACGTCATGTTGATGGTAAAAGTTGTAAAGGAAAAGTCTTTTCTACTTTTTTTGTTTTTTTTTTTTAATAAGCTTATACAGCGTCTTCCAGGATAAAAAATATTTACCGTTTTTTCATTTTGAATCTGAAATATAAAAAATTGTTTTTCTTTGGACTTTCTTCTTCTATATTTTTGATGTTTGTACTGCCACTGAGAATGACGTAGGTGTATAAAATATTTTGTACAGCATTAAATAGTCACAGTCCGTACTCTGTAACGCAATAGAAAAGAAATTTCCTTTCTATGCAATGTAAATCATATGGACATTTCAAGAAATTTCTTTTCTAATAGTTACAGAGTACGGGCTCTGATTCTCTACCGGTGTATAGAAAGTTGCCTCTTTTTGTAGGTGAAATAGGAAAAAATAGCCAAAACCAGTTTTGGCGCAAAATCTCTGAAATATAAAACTGTCAACTTTAAAAATCTATATCTCCAAAATTACAAGTCAGAACAAAAAGAGTTTCATTAAGATGTTGGTCAGAAAGGACTAATCTACAACATATTTCATCGCAATGCTAATTATGCGACGTCCTTTCTATTTAACAAAAAATATTAATAAAGTAAACGTTAGTACAAATATATCATAATTTGGTTTACCTAGTGTCAAAATTCTTCCAATTTTTATGCTGGATTGTCCCAAAACATGTTTGTCTATAAAGCACAATTTAAATGGTTTAAATTTTTCCTGCTCTTTCTCGTCATTATTCTTTTTGCTTTTGGGTGCTCCATGTTGTTTTGTCAATACATGCATGACAACTGAACAACTTCGCCGAAAAACTTGTATGCCGCCGCCAGACATTGGGCCAACTGCAACAAACTTTGGCAAATACCATTTGTGTGAACGGGTGGGTAGTTCGTCTACATTCGTCTTGATTGGCCCAATTTTGCGAAATGTATCGACAAATAGTTCACCCAAAAGTTCGCCCAATGTGTGGCGGCAGCATTATACAGGGTGTTCATTTGAAAACTTTCCACTCAAGTTATCTTCGAAACAAAACAGATTTGAGAAAATCGCCGAAACACGTCAAGATATTTATTGAGGGGGAACGTTTTTACAAAAATGGACGGCGCCCCTTTAACCCCTAACCACCAGGGCTACCACCCCAAAATTCTTAAATGAGAAGGCGGGTCAAGTGATAACCCTAAACCTAAATACCTGATTTGGATGGCCATACTTCCGAAACTAATAAGTTAGATGTACCTAATGTGGTGTTTTCTTAAAGCTCTTTTAAAGGTCTTTTTAATGGTGATACTGGTAGTAATATACAGGGTAGAAGAGAAAGTACATATTTTATTATTTAAGAACCCTGTATATTATTTTACCATTAAAAAGATCTTTAAATGAGCTTCAAGAAAATACCACATTAAGTACATCTAACTTTATTAGTTTCGGAAATATGACCATCCAAATCAGGTATTTAGGTAATTTTTAAAGTACCGCCATTTTGTAATAGGTGAAGATATTGACTTCATATTCTAGGGTTATAAAGTACTCGTCAGGAGCTTTAAAATGATGTATCACTCGACCCGCCTTCTCATTTAAGAATTTTGGGGTGGTGGCCCTGGTGGTTAAGGGGTTAAAGGGGCGCCGTCCAATTTTTGTAAAAAACGTTCCCCCTCAATAAATATCTTGACGTGTTTCGGCGATTTTCTCAAATCTGTCTCGTTTCGAAGATAACTTGAGTGGAAAGTTTTCAAATGAACACCCTGTATGTATTTTTATGAGCGATAAATTTATGAAATTCCACAAGTTTTTCATTTACCAATAATATTGGCTATTGGTACTTATTTATCTATACAATGTGTCTACTTAACTTCGCACCATGTAGGAAACTTTATTATTAAAAATTTTATAAAAATTCTTGATAAAGTTCTCAAGAAATATATATGTCAATATTGCTTAAGAGGGAAGTACCGTTATTTTTGGCAATATTAAAAATTAAAAATTATTATATAAAGAGATAACTCTTTAGAATGAATAATTACTTTTACATATGCAAAAATGTTTATTTTCAAGAAAACTATTTTTACTTTTTTAACACGCTTTTATTAGCTTGGGTTGTAACGTTGTAACTATCTATCTATCCTATCTATCTATGTAACGGAATCTTTGAGCCTAATTTTCACCAACTTCCAGCGATTCAATTTCTTTGAAACTTTGCACACGTATCAAGGACCGATGACAATGCAATAATTTAAAAACAGTATCCCGTTATCCCGATTAGGACCGCCAGGATAAATAAATTCCTTTACAGATCCTCTGTGTCTCTTGACAAAATGGCGAATGAATTTTTTTAGTGAATAAACTGGAGCATTTATTTTTAAAACTAATTGATATATCGAACTGAAAAATGAAAAATAAATAATAGTTTAAAAAACTAAAAACACGCTTTTATATGCAACCGAACTAAAAATTAGAAAATAATTTTTCATTACATAGAGTTTGTCACTTCAGAATAAAAGCGCGGGGTGCTTAATATATTAAATGTTATAATTATTCTATTTGCAAATATCTATGAGGGAAAAGTTATGAAAAAATAGTAAAATGCACCCCACGCTTTTTACTCTGAAGTGACAAACTTTTTGTAATGAAAAATTATTTTCTAAATTTTAGTTCGGCTTGCATATAAAAGCGTGTTTTTTTAGTTTTTTTAAACTATTATTTATAAATTAAGGGTTTTCATTTCTATTTTTCAAGCCACATTTAACTATAACAAAAAAAAAGAAAAAGCGTCCTCTATAAAAGTTTCATACTTTTTCATCTATTATCTTAAAATCTTGAATTTTGATGTTCATTTGTTTCTTTTTTATGCTTAAAAGATAATAGATGAGAAAGTATGACACTATAGGATGTTTTTTTCTATTCTTGGTTGAAATTAAAAGCGTAGTTTAATTTAAAGCACTCGTGAGCCCCATAAGTCAAGGCCTGTCTAAATTTATTTGACCAAAATTGGCAAACCTAGAGAAAACATATAGCCCTCCCAAAAATGAAAAAGTTATTATTAGTTAAAAAGTGTGCAAGTTTAATTTGGCCCACCCTGTATAATTTGTTTCTTTTCTTTTTTTTAGATGATGAAGTTGTTAAAAGGGAGGAAGAAGCAATCAAGCTTGATGGTCTCAATGTTGCGCAGCTTAAAGAACTTAGAGAAAAATCAGAAAAGTTTGCTTTTCAAACAGAAGTCAATAGAATGATGAAACTTATTATTAATTCATTATACCGAAACAAAGAGGTAAGTATTTTTATTATTATTTTTTTAATATCACATAAATTTGGAAAATTTTAATATAAGCTAATAAAAGTACAAATAAAATAATACCTTTCTAACAACAGAAACAGTATATGAATAAGAAAAGACAAAAACCTGTTTATTTGTCATTTATTTCTTATTATTTTGGAGAAGAAATGAACGAGTAAAAATTATAACCCAACTTTGACTAAAAGGTTATAATGAGATTGCCTAAATTAAGAGGTGTTATGTTAGCCATGGATCATTTAGACAAAATGCCTTGCGGTCTAGCTCTCTGTTAGTCGGGGCAAAAAGGTTTATTATTAAATATTCTTTACAACTCCTGTATCAGTGCCAAAATAAATATTTAATTGATTACTTAAATGTCCTAATAATTTATCAAGAATTAAGAAATTGAAATTTGGGCGCCTTCTATAGAAAAAACAGTGGTGATAAACTACAGAAGGTGGTTTCCATAGAAAAACCAAAAGGAAATTTTGTCCAACATAAAAACACTTTATTAAAATCTACGGTATTCTTTAGTCAAAGGAAAATTATTTTTAAATTGTGATGTTACAAGAATTTACGAACAATTATGGATATACATTTTTTGCGTTAAGTTTGCAAACCTATTACATTACACTGTACAGTCACGTTTTACTATGGTATATTCAAAATTAAGATATCAAAAAAATATGTTCATGCAAAAGCTAAATTTAAGTTGTTGGATTTTATGCAATTTATGTCTGTTAAATAATTCTAAATCATAAAAAAAATAATGTTTGTAAAAAATTAAAAGGGGTTTGAAAAGGTGTTTTCGACTTATCTGAGTTGTGTCCTCTATGTAGACTACTTCGGAGCTTAAATATTGCCTTCTACAGGCTGCTGTAAAAACTCCGCCAGACGTTCTACTTCTGGTGCGGCTACACAATAATTATCTATAGCTCAGGAAGCTTACAACCTCAGATTCAGTCATACTAGTCATGCAGAATGGGCATAAAAAAGGTCTCGTGTGGTTAAGTCACAGTATGTCTAACATCAAGCTGGTAACTTAAGGAATAACGTTCTTTCCAGGTGGTTAAAGAAAGAAAGAAAGGCAGAGAAAGAAACCTGAAATATCGCTGCTTTACTCAAAACTCATAAGCACGAAAAGATTTGCTTACCAAAAAAATAAACCAATAACAGAAATTTCAACCATAAAAGTTTACACTTTAATGCACGAAAGCCTCTAGGTAGTTGTGTTCTCAAAGGTTCCCATAAATGCTTTTCAGAATACAAGACTTGCTTAAACTTAAGCTGCAGTGTTTAATGCACTATGCACTAGATGGTGCTAGCGGCAAATAAGATCTGGTAAATGCGCTAGGAAATTATGCTCACTTTAGTAATTGAAATACATTCCCAAAAACGACCTCCACAGCCTATACGCAAATTGCACTGTTACAAAGTATAAAAAAGTATATTCAGCTGATCAGTGTCATCTTCTGTTTTCTTGCGCTTGCCACTTTATTTTTGTAATTAACAATATAACAGGGGAATAGTGACAGCAGAACTGTCGTCATTATTTTAACACATGTTATCTGAATCGATAACACTAGTCAGAAGGTGTGTTTTAAGGCGAAAATGGACAGATATATAACACTTATAAGACGGAGTTTGTGGGTTATAACCCTTATTTAATGGCAACAACAGTTTGATTGACCTTAATAAAAAACTAAATATTTTAATTTGTACTGTGAATGATTTTGCTGTCCTTTCATTTTGCCATATTATTCAACAGTGGTAGGATTACTGCTTTGGATTAAGCAAGCTTTCGGTCGCAAAAATAGATGTTATCAAATGTCACTTGTAATAGTAAAATAAATGTTCTACTTATAAAGATATTTCTACTTTGTTTATTATTTTTTTAGATCTTCTTGAGAGAGCTTATCTCCAACGCTTCTGATGCTTTGGACAAAATCAGGCTACTTGCTTTAACTGACAAATCAGTGTTAGATGCAACGTCAGAGCTTAATATTAGAATAAAAGCAGATAAAGACAGTGGAATGTTGCATATTACCGACACGGGTATTGGTATGACAAAACAAGATCTCATTAATAATCTGGGAACCATAGCAAAGTCTGGTACTGCAGAGTTTTTAGGTAAGTATTAATTTTCATGGATTTCTAATAGATTATTTATTTAACTACTTCCTAAACATACTGGTTATGCTCATTAAAAATACCCTCTAAACAATTTTTTATGTTATTGTTTCTAAAACTTTGTGATAAAATGATCAGCATTGTCAATTTATTGTAAACCAAATCTGAGGTGCAGTAGTCAATAAGAGTACTTTGTACTTTCTGCAGTTTTTTTAAATTAAAATCTTGGCTGCAAGGTCTATAAGAATCGGCATTGTTTTCTGGGCACTTTTAATATACTATTAAAAGCCGGTCCCAGACGCTACGAACTCTCGAGGAATAACGAAACTTTGTACTTCGGCGAAACACAATTTTCAAGTGTGAGCTTACTTCCCATACCACTTCGTACTTCGGCAAATAGCAAATGTTCGGCAAAGTTTCGATTATATTATCAGTTTTAAAATGGACATAGGCGCGGACGAGTAGGCCGTTGTTGCTGCAGCTTCCATAAATATGTATTTTACATGGTTAAAAAAATAAATACTTTAAACTTGCGCAATCGAAGAGCGTGTTTTGTGTACACTTTAATTAAACACGGACATTAATAGTTTACTGCATTTTTTAACAACTCTAAATTTTAAGAACCATATTTAATATCCCAATCTCTTCTTTAAGAAGTGTTTCCTACAAAATTTTGTTTTATTTTTTGCTTATATATGTAGTAAACTAATCATAAAAACCAAGACAATATGTAGTTCTGTTGATAAAGAGTAAATTTTTTTGTTAAAAACACATTTGGTTGCTAGTTATTAACAAATAATTAACAAAAAATAAGTAAATGTCTTATTTTGTTACAGGAAAAATGCAAAACGCCGAATCTACTCAAGATTTAAACGATATGATTGGTCAGTTTGGTGTTGGATTCTACTCTGCGTTCTTAGTTGCCGATAAAGTTATTGTAACTTCAAAACATCGGGACGATAAACAACACATTTGGGAATCTGACTCTTCTACCTTTAACATTGCTGAAGATCCACGGGGAGACTCCTTAAAAAGAGGTAAGTCATTACTTTGATCGTTTTTCCCTTTTTAACTCAAGATCTACATATTTTTTCCTTTATATTCTGAATACTTTGAAAATACAATGAGACATAATGTTTTTACTTTTGTAATAGTATAGAAGGTAGCAACGTTTTCAAAAAAGAATTTTAGGTCAGCTGATTTTGTGATATGTTGTTGTCCTTCTTCTGGATAGACACTGGGCTGTCTGGCTAGCGGTAGTGGTTGCGTTTATTTTCGCATCCTACCTGTACAGGTGATAATCCAAGGTTTTGTAAACATTTTAAGAAACCTAAAATTCAATTTCTTGTGTTTAAATATGTCTACCAAACATATTTCTTTTAAAACCAGACACTTTTATCATTGCTAATTATAATATTAATAATAATAATAAAAAGCGTTTATTAAGTCCCAAAAAACATTACAAGAAAATGTCACCTAGGGACGCCTCTGAATATAATTACACATAATATCACAGTAAATTTAAGTACCTACATCTAAAATATCAGCATTACGAGTACTTTACAAAATTTTTATAACAGTTATAATCGGTCACAAAACTAAATCTCAATGTACAAAGGAATTTCTTTTTTAATTTTAGTTTTAAATTCTTTTAAGTTTAGTTCTTTAATTTTACTAGAAAGCTTATTGTAGTCATTTATATCAGTAAAATAAATTGAATTTATGCCTTGCCGTGAGCGCACCTGAGGTTTTACCAGGCTGTTACAGTGCCTTGTTAAATGTTGATGAATCTCACTCTGTTTTGTAAAATGAATTTCTGATAATCTCTCCCCTTTTATGATTTGGTGTATAATTATGTTTGTTTGTGTTATAGAGATGCTCTTTATTGATTTAATATTAAAAGTTTCATAGATATCTTTAGTCCTATACCTAAATGGTAAGGAATATAGATTTTTAATTGCCTTGTTTTGTAAATATTGTAGTTAGGTTTAAGAAACCTTTTGTATGTTGAACACCAAATGCCAGCGAGATACTGTAGATGGGAATGAACAATTGCAAAATACACAGATCTAAGAAGTGATCCAGGGACTGTGTGTGATTTATGTGAATTATACAGTCGTCCCCCTTCTAACTTCTGAACCGTTCGGCATATTTTGATGAAACTTGTAACAAAATATATGACCAAGTTCTGCATTTTTTGACATATCAGTGATAGCTCTAAATGTCAAGGTGACAGCTCTAAATATCAAGGTCACAGCTGGATGCCAACTAAAATTCTTGTTTTCCCGACGTTGCTACCTCCCGGACTATAAGGTTCCTAATATTTTTGCACTTAAATATTAAACTGTTTTCTTTTTGCAGGTACCACTGTAAGTCTTCAGTTAAAACCAGAGGCCAAAGACTTTTAGAACATGAAACTGTTAAAAATCTAGTCAAAAAGTATTCTCAATTTATTAACTTCCCAATTTATTTATGGACCAGTCACACTGAGGAAGTTGAAGAGCCTATTGAAGATGACGCACCTGAAGAATCGACTCCAAAACCAATTGAAGATGAAGAAGATGCAGCAGTTGAAGAAGAAAAAGAAGAAAAACCAAAAACGAAGAAAGTGTCCAAAACAGTTTGGGATTGGGAACTGCTTAACGACAGCAAACCAATCTGGACGAGAAAACCTTCAGAAGTTGAAGATAAGGAATACAATGAATTTTATAAGGCTTTGACTAAAGACGATAAAGATCCACTATCTAAAATTCATTTTGTGGCTGAGGGTGAAGTAACGTTTAAGGCCTTACTTTATGTTCCCAAAGTACAGCCATCAGAAAGCTTTAACAGGTATGGCACTAAGACTGATAACATTAAATTGTATGTACGACGTGTGTTTATTACTGACGAATTTAATGACTTGATGCCATCTTTCTTGAACTTTGTCAGAGGTGTTGTTGATTCAGATGATTTGCCTCTTAATGTCTCTCGTGAAACTTTGCAACAGCACAAGCTTATTAAGGTTATCAAGAAAAAGTTGGTCAGAAAAGTATTAGACATGCTGAAGAAAATTCCTGCTGATGAATATGAAAAGTTCTGGAAAGAATTCTCGACAAACATTAAACTTGGAGTCATTGAAGATCCAGCCAACAGAACCAGACTTGCTAAACTTTTGATGTTCCTCTCTTCGAACAGCGAAAAAATGACTTCTTTGGCAGATTATGTAAGTCGCATGAAACCTAAACAAGAGAAAATCTTTTACATTGCTGGCTCCTCCAAAGACGAAGTTAAGAAATCTCCATTTGTTGAAAGGCTACTGCGCAAAGGTTATGAAGTTTTATATCTCACCGAAGCTGTAGATGAATATGCTATTTCTGCTATCCCTGAATTTGAAGGCAAAAAGTTCCAGAATGTTGCTAAAGAAGGATTCAGCTTAACTGAATCAGAAGGCGGAAAGGAACGTCTTGAACAACTGCAAAAGTCATTTGAGCCTCTTACTAAATGGCTAGCTGATGATGCGTTGAAAGATTACATTGCCAAAGCTACTGTATCAGAAAGATTAAGTGACTCACCTTGCGCATTGGTTGCCAGTATGTTCGGCTGGACTGGAAACATGGAGAGGTTAGCTGTTTCAAATGCACATCAAAAGGCTGATGATCCACAAAGGACATACTACCTAAATCAAAAGAAAACTTTGGAAATTAACCCAAGACATCCTCTAATGAAGGAGTTGTTAAAGAGGGTAAGTGATGACACCAGTGATCCTAATGCAAAGGATATGGCTCTAATGCTCTTCAGGACGGCTACTTTAAGATCGGGATATATGCTAAAAGAGACTGATGATTTCGCACGTTCTGTAGAAGTTATGATGAGGAAAACATTAGGTGTTCCTCTTGATGAACAAGTTGAGGAAGAAGAAGACATTCCAGAAGACTTAACGGCTGAGGAAGAAGCTGAAAATGGTGATATAAAAGACGAAGATGTAGAACATGAAGAATTATAATTTTAGTTTGTGTGTGTGTGATAAACTTAAGTTATTTGTTGTTGTAAACAACTATAAAGACTGTCTACTTTTTGTAATTACTTTAAAATAAAGTGTCCTATTTATTTTATATAGTTTGTATAATGCAGAATTGTACCTCACCCAATGTGATTTATTTAAATATTTTTATTTCAGAAGAAAATATAAAATGTGTTATATAAGAAAAACACTACCACATTTAATTCAAATATGTTATATGTCACTTTCCACCTATAAATAAAACAATACCATATCTTTGTACAAAAGGTTTAAGAATATTTAAAAAGATATCCCACGACTTTCTTTTTATGTAATTTATTAAAATATTTCTTTCTTTTTAAATAAATTATAATAAATGAACTTGGGCATTTTTGACTGATCCTGACTTCACTATTTTCTGTTTGCTATGAGGATTTGGCTAATTTGAATATGGAGTGTCATTCTTTTCAATATCTTTAAAAACTCTTTAAATATTTTTTAATTGTAGCGTTGCTTTTTATAATAACGAGTGAAGGTATGGCCACACATAACCGGAACGAGCCCGCAGCTGTGCGTCTCGCTGGTGAAATGTAGGGGGATGCTGGGGAATTTAATATTGAACTTGCAACTTTTTACTATTAAAATACAAAGTTTCGAAAATATTTAAAGAAAAATTATTCTTCTTCTAATCCAGGCTTGAGGAAACCGCTGGTCATGGTTACTCAACAAAATAAGCTGAATTTAAATGTTCTTTGAGCTGTCTTGCAGCAGTGCTTTACATTTTGGATTATGAATTTCATAAAACACAAGTATAATTATGGACACGGAAAAAAATAAATGTCTCTGGAAAGATTGGGTAGCACAATTTAGAAAGCATATTCAAAAACTTAGTTTCTGAAAACCTGAGTATGTAATACTACGCTTTAAATTACACCTGATCATAAAATAAACCTTCACAAATAAGGTAACACAGTTTTATCTATAGTACACTCAAAGTTTGGATAAAAAGGAACAGAGATAAATAGGGAAAAATCTGTCTGATTTAAACAAGGATACATACTTACAAAACACAATAGACTTAGACCTTAGAATAGGGCCGGGATAACCCATGCACTGAAGCCGCTCGGCTTAATGTGCACCCTGTCTTTTTACGTCTGGGTGATGTCAGCCAGACGGGACCTACAGCATAACGTGGGTTCCGAACCACGGTCCTATGAGCGACAACTTAAGACCTCGTCCCCACCCAGGGGCACTACTGAACCTACCAACTGAGTGGTGTCCGCATGTCTACGGTTGCGCACGACACGGCAAAGTGTGTTTCGGCGCCTTAGTCCTTGCTGGCTATTGGCGTCGATACATTTTGCACTTTGTCCGTCTTGTTGAGCTAACCACTAAATTTCTGACCTTGGCCGCCGGCAGGATTTCGAACCCACCTCACGTCGGTTGTGCGCTCAATTGACCTGACGCCTTATACACGCAGGCCAAATATGCACCCGACTTAGCTTGAAAAAAAAGCTTTTTATATTTTTGAGGGCATGAACAGTGCTTTTAACTTTTTTTCCGAATTAGTCAGCTCCACTTGCATCTATCGTTGTGGAATCCGGGCTCGGTGCGGCCTCGTTGCGGTTATGTGAGGGACCTCAATACAGTTTAACGGGCGTTTTCTACTCTTGTGACTATATTTTCATTTTCGCCAAAAATTGACGGATTTAAGATTGGATCAAATTAAATAAAGTAGGAAATATTAAAATTAAAATTTAATTATCTTTGAAACAAGCTAGTTCCTGAAAACTTTTCGATTTAAGTGGGCGTCCATAAATTACGTGAGGCACGGTCATGCAAACCTGAAACGCACTTGCATGAAAGCAAATGTAAAATGAAGCTTTTGATACACACGATTCAGATGTACCTGTCCGTTCAGCGTCAGTTTTGGCAGCTGGTGGCGTGATCAGCTTAAACATAAGCGTGATTTAGCGAAAAGTTTTTTTTTTTGTCAATGTATTTATTACTTTTAACTTTCCAAAAGCATGGATAACCTTGGTACATATCTATAAAATCACGCAATACGCTCTTTCTGGCGCCAGAGAGTCATTTTGTTAACTCAAAACCAACAATATAACCACGTAAACGACGACCCTAAACTGAAACGTTAACTGACGTGTCCTACACATGCACAAGTTTGCACGACGTGCGCCACGGAAAATCAAACTCGGCCATCGTGTCGCATGCCAAGCCAGATGTGGAAGCTTTTTAATACACACGGTCATATTTGCGCGCGAGCTTTGGCTTTTTGACAGATGTGACAGTTTTGCCCGGTTTAAATCTCACTGTGGGGAGAGGGGGTCTGTGCAAATATCACGTAATTCAAGGTTGACCACTGTCGAGATAAGGGGATGGGAGTATGAATAATCTATTGATTTCCGTTTTTAGAAATACCTACACCTGCACAAATAATAAATTTTATTTGTTCAAAAAGTTGAGTGTGCTTACAGAAACAAAAAAAAAAAATTTTCACGATGGGTATAGCTTTTACAAAAATTATATGTCTGCTTCAAAATCAGGCCTTCCTTTCGTACCCAAATTTGTAATGGCATATAAACTTCCTGCTCCCGGTTGTTGTTCCTTTTCTTTAGGCGTAAGCCATCTTTTGCTGTAGTTACGAATAGTATATCCAAGTTAGGGCCCACCCCAAGCAACAGATGTGGTATATTGGGCTGGTATAGGTATTCTTCTGAGTAAAGTGCCTGTTGTAGGGTTTACTTGAATCAAAGAATAAAAAACATGTTATTTATTGATAAAAAATAATAAAAAAGAAAGGTGTAAGCGAACATTAACACGGGCGGATAAAGAATTATAATACAAAAACTATAGGCCAGAAAGGCATCCAGGAAAGATATGGCAACCTCGATCTGGACAAAAATTCTGGTATAGGTAGAGTGTTTTTTTTATTTGAAGCTCTGATCACGAATTTAAAAGATCGTTTTTGGGAAACGTTTTAGTCTCTTAAGATATTCATAATTCAAACTAACCTTATTTTCACTTCTTGCACTTCTTTCTTTCAATTGTACGTATTGTGACGTACTGAACGTACCTCAAATAAAATTTACGAAATGCTACAAAATTATTTACAAATACCAATTTTGCCGCCCCTTAAAACGACGTCTGCCGCCCCCTACAAAACGCCGCCATGGCTTCAGCCTACTCAGCCTTTTGGTAAATGCGCCACTGTGAACCTTTTGCAATTTATTGAAAAAACATGGTAAAATAAATGGAAAACAGGATTTTTAAACATTAGGTGTGCCAGTTTACCCATAATTCAATAATTGTTTGCAAAAAGAATAGTAGGGGAGCCCTAGATGCTAAATTTGTAGTTACTCGAGCGTCATAGAGACCTATTCGGGCTGCAAAGCTTAGATGATAAGAAGAAAAAAATATTAGATAATCTATACCATTTTATTGGGGCGTTAAGCAGCTATAGACGTGTAAGTATGCCAAAAAAATATTTTTATTATTTCGGCTTGTTGAATAGTTCATATCGTATTGAATTATATATTTTTCGTTATCCTCGAATTATTTTGTTTAATATAAAAAAATAACCACACTCGAGTATGTCAAAATGACGTTTTTTTAGAACTTTAAAGCCCTCCACTTTCTTTACGCCACTCTCAAATTATCGGATTAGTGGAATATAACACTCTTTACCATCCCATATAACATTTTTGCCGGCGTTGTACATTTAATTTACTGGCATTGCCAACACTCTTTAATGGCAAGGCATTGGCAAAAAGGTATCAAAAAAGACGCAAAAGTGGGCAATTGGCCGTTATTAGGATACGTGTTGCAGATAAAGTGATGGCATCCGTCATTAATAAGTTATTGGCAAAAAATGCGTTTAAGATGATGGCATCCATCATTAATAAGTTATTGGCAAAAAGATAACAAAAAGACACGAAAGTGGGCAAATGCAGATACTCCCAAGCAGCAAGCTGACGTCATATTGACGAAAATTGTCGCATATACTTTTTTTTAAAAGACAAATGATAATGATGCGATATTTTATTTGAAAATTAAAATAGGAAAAAACTCCTTACTGCATGCAATTTCCTTGCAATGCAAAGTACCATCTCTCGGTACACTGTCCAACTTGGAGATGCAGATTTTTACACTAGCCGAAGATATTTCTTTCAAAGCTAAGTGAGATCACCTACCGCAGACCGCTCTCGAATTATTTTTGTCTAATGGGTTTAGACGATAAAAAGCGAAGATATTGCAGAAACGTAGTAGTTTATTGTCCATTACGCCATCTATCGGTATGTCAAAAAAACTATTAAATATATATAATATTTTTTATTAACACGTCTTTAAAACTTTTAATAAAGTTTTAAACAAAATGTTTACAGCTCCTAACAGTCTACTTGAATATCTTGCCTTCTCGACTAGCCATCACCAATTAATCACACAACACACACTTATTAGGTAATGAATACATTTAATTATGTCTATTAAAAAACTCTTTTCTTTAAAAAGACCATCATTTTATTTTTATTCGCTCCAAAATACATAATAAACATTTTGTTTGACCTAATTTTTATTTGCATGATTTTTAACAATAAAATGTTATGAAAAGGCCATTTCCTTTAAATTATGTAAGAAAACATAAAATAATGTTGTTTAGCTGCCATTATAAATAAAACATATCAAAAAAATTGCTTTAATGTTAGTTAAATACCAATGTTAATAATATGGTTTAAAAAGTATGAATATGCGTTGAAGGTTTGCCTTCAAAAATCCAATATTTATTTGCCTGCAACAAAAACGCGTGTTTTTATTTAATCAGGATTGGTATGCCGCCATTTTTGCATGCTTGCCGGCAATTCGCCTGCATGTAATATTTATTGGCAATTAAGTGTTTATTTAGGGTTGAGTTTTTAATGCGTATAAGATGTTGGCATAATATTGCTACCAATTGCCAATGCTTTACCATCAATGCCAATATGAAAAATGTACATTGCCGGCAAATAGTGTTTGCTGGGATGTAATTAACTCACCCTTTATTAATCTGACGCGCACGACAATTTCTGATGGATATATTTTAGTTTTTTACAATCGCCCCTGTATACAGGGCTTATATTTGGTGAAGGTATTTAATTTATGCTGCTGATATTGATATACATTATATTATAAATGTGGATATTTATTCGGTATAAATATCGCGAAATATATCGTGATATATATCATGAAATATATCAATTGGTATATATCTGTGAACCCTGGTATAGACCCTAATAAGTCTCGTTTTACACTTGCCGGAAATGGATAGCCGATTACGAACCGGCGCTATCGGTATGGAGTCTTATGATACCTTTCACACGCTATAAATCCGGATAGTCGGCGAGCTCTTATAAGGCTCCATATAATTTTTTATCAGTGTGTCCGGCCTGTCTCGACAAGAGTATAATGCTTAGTCCTCATTTAGGTTGAATTATTGTGGACCGAGATCCGGAATCACATGATCGAAATATCATAATAATAATATCAATCATAAGTAAAAACAGACTGATCCCAATTATTCTGTAAAAATATTATAAAATCCTTGTTATTACTTATTTATTTTTTTATTTTGAGAATGGAACATGGCGAATTTAACTGGGCAAGTAATTTTAAAACTGGGAATGGTTATTTTTAACGTAAATTTTATATTTTTTTTAACACGCTTTTATTAGCTTGGGTTGTAACTATCTATCTATCTATGTAACGGAATCTTTGAGCCTAATTTTTACCAACTTTCAGCGATTCAATTTCTTTGAAACTTTGCACACGTATCAAGGACCGATGACAATGCAATAATTTAAAAACAGTATCCCGTTATCCTGATTAGGACCGCCAGGATAAATAAATTCCTTTACAGATACTCTGTGTCTCTTGACAAAATGGCGAAGGAATTTTTAGTGAATAAACTGGAGCATTTATTTTTAAAAAACTAATTGATATATCGAACTAAAAAATGAAAAATAAATAATATTTTAGAAAAACTAAAAAACACGCTTTTATATGCAACCGAACTAAAAATTAGAAAATAATTTTTTCATTACCAAGAGTTTGTCACTTCAGAATAAAAGCGTAGGGTGCTTAATATATTAAATGTTATAATTATTCTATTTGCAAATATCTATGAGGGAAAAGTTATGAAAAAATAGTAAAATGCACTCCACGCTTTTTACTCTGAAGTGACAAACTCTTTGTAATGAAAAATTATTTTCTAATTTTTAGTTCGGTTGCATATAAAAGCGTGTTTTTTAGTTTTTTAAACTATTATTTTTGTGTTGCATTTATAGTTTAAACCAAAGTCGGTCTATATAAGGTCACGACATTCGGCCATATTGCTTTGACGTGTTATGACGTCACATCTCCCATTTTTCGGCCATGTTGTTCAGTGCCGGAGATATACAGTTTATTGTATTAGTAGAACAACCGTTTACACAACAGTTTTTAATTGTTATTAAGTTGTAAATTCTTTTACTTTAAATAAAAAACATTTGGAATTACATCTTTTAACAAATATCACTTCCAAAACAATGCAAAATGAAATGCGCAAATTCTAGACGCCACTGGATTGATATTCAGCTTTGATTTTTACCCAGTCTTGTCAACTTTTCTCCGTGGAGTGCCCTTCCTTGCATCCCCGACCTCGAATCGCCCTAAAAGTTGAGGATATGTCGCAACCTTATAAATATAAACTAACCTTGGTTTAAACTTGAAACTCTTACCGTCTGGGTAACCAAGACTTTTGCCTTTTTGTGCTAAACACCACTTTTCGGTTTGCAATTTCCAGTCTCGGCATAATAGTCATATTGAGCAATTTCTTCAGTAACTGTATCAATGTAATAAAACTTTGTACCATCATTGTTCCATGCTAAACCATTACTTATACTAACCCGTGGTATCATTACGGAAGGATTTGTTAAATTTTCTTTGGAAAACTTAAAAGAGCCCCTGCGTTGGCATCCAATTTTCCACCTGGTGTTTCATGGCCAATGGTACCTAAAGTTTAATAATTTTTTTGGAAATTGTTAAAACGGTTGATAGTAGGAGAGCTCGTGAACCCTACGAGTAGGGTTGCCACCTTTTTGTTTTGAATGACCGGGAGCAGTGCAAATTTTGAGGAGCAAAAAAAAGTCCCACATTCAAGAACATTTTCTTATATTGTTTTTACATGTGGAGGCCCCTATATCCGTTAGAATTACCCATGATAAAACCAAGATTAATGATATTTTTGCTAATATTAATTTGAAGTGTGATACCTTCAAAGGTTTTCGTCTGGGTCGTATTGCGGATAAACCTAGGCCCCTTAAAGTTGTCTTTCCTAGCACCGAATTCGTGTGTTTAAAGAATAGAAAAACATTAAAAGAAAACGATGTCCATTTGGGTGCTGATCTAACACAGTTGCAGAGGGAAGAAATACGGAACACCCACAGGAAACTGGAGGAAAGGAAGCAGAAAAGGGAGTCTGGTTTGTATATTAAATACATAAATTTAAAAAAAAAACTTTTTTTTAATTTTTAACACCCCGTAGTTCCAAAACTAAAACGTTTAGGACATATGTTTATATGAAGTTTTTTTCTTATTTTTATTGTAGAATCGTTTAGTTAAGTTTGTCGGTTGAGTTACTGGACATCCTGTATGTATGTAGGTAACTTGATTGAAACTGATGAAAACTTTGATGTCTATTGGTGCCTAAACGGCGAGGTTTATCGACTTTAATAAAGAGTACCTTATTTTTAAGTTTTTAATTGTCTATAAAATGGCGCCCCAGCTTTGCGATATCTGTCAAAATAAAAAAGTTATGATGTAAATAAATTTTAAGTTTTAGGTAAAGTGCCCTCTAACGGTTTTTAAAAAAGTACTTTTGTCCTAAAATTTTAGAATCTGCAAAGCTCGATTTGTGTGCCAAATATCAACTGGATTGATTAAAAAATAAATGCAATATGGCGAAAAAACCAAAATAAAAATTGAACTTTGACGGCTTGTAACTCGAAAACGATTGACATTTTGAAAAAAATTATATGAAGCTCTACCCTTATTTTGTCGAGTAGAATTACCCCCTTAAGTTTCGTGATCGATTTTGAAATCACCCAGTATAAATGAAAGAAAAATCTTCCAAGGGTATTCATGTCAAAAATTTAAATTATAATATTTTTAATTACACTATATCAGGCCAGGATATCGTTTGCCAACCTTCCGAAAATGTATTTATTGATAACTTTTATTGTTTAAAAAAACAAAAATATATGGATGGATAAAAACGCGGATGAGGGGTCCATTAATATAGCCGTATCTTGTACCTATTATACAGAAATGATAAAATAAATGTCAAAATTCACAGCACTAATGGTTTGATTGTGCTTAAATAAATACCCATATAACATTTTTTGCCGGCGTTGTACATTTAATTTACTGGCATTGCCAAGACTCTTTAATGGCAAGGCATTGGCAAAAGGTATCAAAAAGACGCGAAAGTGGGCAATTGGCCGTTATTAGGCCACGTGTTGCAGATAAAGTGATGGCATCCGTTATTAATAAGTTATTGGCAAAAAGTGCGTTTAAGATGATGGCATCCATCATTAATAAGTTATTGGCAAAAAGATAACAAAAAGACACGAAAGTGGGCAAATGCAGATACTCCCAAGCAGCAAGCTGACGTCTTATTGACGAAAATTGTCGCATATATTTTTTTTTAAGCTAAAATGATGCGATATTTTATTTGAAAATTAAAATAGGAAAAAACTCCTTACTGCATGCAATTTCCTTGCAATGCAAAGTACCATCTCTCAACACTGTCCTACTCGGAGATGCAGATTTTTACACTAGCCGAAGATATTTCTTTCAAAGCTAAGTGAGATCACCTACCGCAGACCGCTATCGATTTATTTTTGTCTAATGGGTACGGTTTAGACGATAAAAAGCGAAGATATTGCAGAAACGTAGTAGTTTATTGTTCATTACGCCATCTATCGGTATGTCAAAAAACTATTAAATATATATAATATTTTTATTAACACGTCTTTAAAACTTTTAATAAAGTTTTAAACAAAATGTTTACAGCTCCTAACAGTCTACTTGAATATCTTGCCTTCTCGACTAGCCATCACCAATTAATCACACAACACACACTTATTAGGTAATGAATACACTTAATTATGTCTATTAAAATCATTTTATTTTTATTCGCTCCAAAATACATAATAAACATTTTGTTTGACCTAATTTTTATTTGCATGATTTTTAACAATAAAATGTTATGAAAAGGCCATTTCCTTTAAATTATGTAAAAAAACATAAAATAATGTTGTTTAGCTGCCATTATAAATAAAACAGATCAAAAATTGCTTTAATGTTAGTTAAATACCAATGTTAATAATATGGTTTAAAAAGTATGAATATGCGTTGAAGGTTTGCCTTCAAAAATCCAATATTTATTTGCCTGCAACAAAAACGCGTGCTTTATTTAATCAGGATTGGTATGCCGCCATTTTGTATGCTTGCCGGCAATTCGCCTGCATGTTAAATTTATTGGCAATTAAGTGTTTATTTAGGGTTGACTTTTTAATGCGTATAAGATGTTGGCATAATATTGCCACCAATTGCCAATGCTTTACCATCAATGCCAATATGAAAAATGTACATTGCCGGCAAATAGTGTTTGCTGGGTAACTTTAGATGAAAATTGCTATAATGCTATAAATATCAATAAGGTCTTAAATTGAATGGCTTATGTAATTTAAAAATAGTTTTTACTAATTTTTAATAGTACTTATTGCTGTAACTAGTTATTTAGTAAACAACAGTCAATAAAGCAAATAAAATAAATACTTACCAATCCACACCCGTCCTCTACTATCAGCTTTTCCATCATTAAACCGATTTTTTGGTTTCTCGTTTTGAACTGTATGCAAAACTTGGGGTTCTGCTGATTTACTATACAAACTAATTTTTGAAAGATTTCTGTTTATTCCTGCAATTAAAACATTTGGATCATGTTTGGAAAGAATTATTGGCGTTATATCATTGCCTAAAAACGAATCTGTTAAACTTTTTTGGTAAAATAATTAAACAGGTTAAAATAGATTATTTTCCATAATTTTAGCTGTTTTTTTTTATTTAGGGGCCTTAGCAAATTAAGCACCTAAATACAGGATGGCCCACCATATTCGACACGGTCTGTAGCTGGGTAACCATGGGGTATTTAAAAAAGTAAGTACTGAAACATATACAGGTCGGATAAGGCCACAGTATAAAATTATTTTAGTCTATACAGGATGTCTGAAAAAGTGTGACGTATTAAAGTTATATTTTTTTAAAGGAACACCCTATATTTTATGACGGTTTTAGATTCTACATAAAAAAATATTTTAAGTTTGTTTATAGTACTAAGTGTCTAATTTTATTTGTTTTTGTGATATTTGTTTTTTTCAAAATGCAGGGGTGCAATTAAATTAATTTTATTTTAACAATATAAACTCCTTAAACTTTAAAATGTGTTACAAGATTAGGAAAAGTCTGCCTTATCATACGTAGGTCATATCGAGATCATAGATTATACAAGGTGATCAAAAAATTATTTAAATTTTTTAGAAAGTCAAATAGCAATATCTCTCTTATTTTAAATGGAACACCCTGTATTTTTTTACATCACATGATGACAAACCAAATGTTCTTTCAAATGGTGTATAAGTTGCCTATACCTATCTTTTTATACTTTTTAAGTAAATTCCGCTTTAACATATTTTTATTCCAAATGTCTATTTAAATCTAAGTAGGCTCTGATATAGCTATGCCTATTTACTAAGCCGTTATTGCAAAATGTAAATTTATTGGAAAAAAGCACAAAATTAAAAGATTTTGTATCATCTGCCACTATGTTTAAAATTCAAAGAAAAAAATCATTAGTTGCTTATAATGCTACTTCCAATAACACTTATTTCAGCTGAATGTGGTAATGATAAAACTTGTGTTTTTAAACAATCCTAATAACGTCTCGGGTCAGTAATGACGACATTCTGTGACCTATAACTCGTTTCTTCAATTATCCATAATGACTGTGTTAATTTTTTTAAAGCAACTATTAAGGTTATCAGATGGTTTCTCCTGAAATATTTTTCAGGATTAACTCTAGACTAAAGTAAACCATTTTTTCACATCCTACCAGTATTATATCATCTTGTTGTAGAAGAAGGGTTTTTATTTAAAATCATTGAAATTTCTTTTAAACTGACTAAAACACCAGTAATTAATAAATGGTCAATGTTATTTTCTTATTAATTATTAATGGCTGCTATGTCACAGCCAACTTTAATTTAAATAAACATTTGGATTAAAAATTTGTAAAAACTGATTTTACTAAAAAGCACAAAAGATAGGTATAGGCAACCTATCACCATTTGAAAGAGTATTTTATTTGTCATCATGTGACGTAAAAAAATACAGGGTGTTCCATTTAAAATAAGAGAGATATAGCTATTTGATTTTCTGAAAAATTGAAATTATTTTTTGATCATCCTGTACAATATTTGATCTTAATTTGACCTACGTATGATATGGCATCTTCTAATCTTGTTGCATATTTTAAAGTTTAAAGTGTTAAAAGTGTTAAAGTAAGTTCAATTTAATTTTACCTCTGCATTTTTCAAAAAAATCAAATATCACAAAAACGAATAAAATTAGACACTTAGTACTATAAACAAACTTGAGTTATTTTGTAAAGTAGAATCTAAAGCCGTCATAAAACATAGGGTGTTCCATTAAAAAAATATAACTTTGATACGTCACACTTTTTGAGACACCCTGTATAGATTAAAATAATTTTATACTGTGGTCTTATCCGACCTGTATATGTTCCAGTATTTGCTTTTTTAAAAACCTCATGGTTATCCAGCTACCGTCCGTGTCGAATATGGTGGGCCACCCTGTATTATAATCTTCTTAATTAATTGATTGATTAAAACAAGTATTCATCATAGAGAGATAACCAGCGTAAGCGTCGAGCGGCTGATTAAAAAACAAGTTCTTTTATTCTTGCATAAAGAACAAAGACAGCGCTCTGACATGTTCCGTCCTACGCTGGCCGCTTACGCTTATCCCAATCAGCGCAGTACGTACAAAGTACGTACATTTTACATCCATTTTACGTCGTTATGTCCAGGGATCTAAAATGTACGTCTTATGTATGTACTTTAAAGTACGTCTTACGTATGTACTTTAAAGTACATACATAAGACGTACATTTTAGAAATATTTTAGGTCATTACGTCCAGGAATCTAAATTAAACATCTTTTGTACGTGTATCTAATACGTCTTATGTAAGTACTTTAAGAAACCACTTATATACGTACATTTACATCTCATATATTCAGTGTGTCTAGGTAATTGTATCTGGGGAGCGTTTTTAAGGTATATAAACTGGTTTAAAGACGCTGGTAACCGCGGTATTGGCCAAAACCGAAATCCGGTATTCGAAAAACGGTATCCGAAAACCGGTTTCGAATACCGGTTTACCGGTATTTGAAAATCGGTTTTCGAATACCGGTTAACCGGTTTTGAAAATCCGGTTTTCGAATATTGGTTAACCGGTTTTAAAAATATTGGTTAATCGGTTTTCGAATACCGGTTTTTGGATAATAGAACCAAAATCGAAAAGCGGTTCTTCGAATATCAATTAATAGGTTTTTGGTGGATTGAGGTTTATATAAAAACTACAACTTACTATAATAATACACTAAATTAAAATTTAAAAATCACCACCTTTCCTTTTCTGTTTTTTATTAACCAATAAACCAAGAAAAAACACCGAAAATAGAATACCAATTTTAAATAAAGAGGAAAAAATAAATTATGTATGTATGTATGGAATTATTACATCACCTTTTAGAATCTTGCATTTTATTAACAGGGATGTTATATTTTTATTCTTATTTATATTTAACCAATTTCTTTTGAAGAATATTCTAGGATGAATAATGATTATCACTTAACACCACAGCTCATGGGCAAATCCGTAATCAACGCAAAAACGATTAGTAGAGAATAATTACTTTCCGATTTTCTGTTAACTGTGGTTTAGAAAAGCCTTTTTCGGTTTTGAGAACCGTTTTCGGTTTTAGGTTTTAAAGACGGTTTTCGGTTTTAAAAACCGATTTCGGTGTATCGGTTTTGAAAACCGTTTTGTGTTTTTCTGTTTTTAATACCGGTTTTTAATCAGTGTGCTAAACAAATAAAATGTTAAAAATGATTTGAAAAAAAATACAAAAATATTAATATCCTCTATATATATTTTCCTTAAATTAAATATTTTGTCGTTTTGGAAATACCTTGAATATGTAAATATCCATTACCCCTCACAGACAGAAATTTATCTACGCCAGTGATAACAAAAAGCATTTTTTTTTTTTGAAATATATGTGATTTCACAATAAAATTTAACTAAAGCCAGGACAAAAAAATAGAGTTAACGAATTTGCTTTTGAAACTTCCATTTTCCCAGGGGGCTAAAAAAACAGGAAATAGAGATGAAAAACTAGTATTATTTTTTTAAAGAGTGGTAATCGAGAAAGCATTAAAAAAAAATAAATTTAAAAAATATACATCAAAAACTCTATAGATCGTTAACGACGCTTTGGAGATAACATGTTTATAAGACTTTTTGTTCCAAATTAATTTGTACATATGCCAATACCCACAGAATATACATATAACTTACCAGGAAATTCAGCAACGACTGTTGAAGCATCCTTTTCGTAGTTGTACGATAAAATTTTTCCATCATGAATATCTACAAAATATAATTTTCCAACTCTTCGATCCCATACAGGCGACTCCCCCATGTTAACAGGTTCAGTGAGTTGAGTGACGGATGGATTTTTAAAGCTGTAGGCCATTATTATTTTAAGGAATATTAACAAAGAATATAAATGTAATAATAATTTAAGAAATCGTTTATTGGGGCCATAAACTATCTTCAAAACAACAGTAACAAAATGATAACAGTTTTAAATCTTAAGCACTTATTGTAATTGATATTAGATGATGAAATAACACTTAAATATTCTTGATAAGATTTTACACCAAGATACTTAACACTTAACATCATTATTAATAATACTACAAACAACAAAAAATCTATTAGCCTGATCAGGGCCGTAAGCAGAACATGATTTGGGGGAGGGGGGGACAAGAGCCAAATACATATGAAAAAAAAGCACGTTTTTAGGCGACAACCAAAAAAAAGGTGCTTCACATAAGCGCCAGCCCCAGATATCAACCCATTTAGGAGGACTTTTGGGGGAGGCAATTGGCCCTTTCCCCCTCCCACCCTGCGTACGGCTCTGAACCTGACAAAAAGTTAAAATTGTATCGTTATCAAAATCAATATTGAAAAATGTTTTTTTTCATTAAACCCTACATGTTGTGCCACTTAAAAACGTTCTATGCGAAGTTTTGCTACTGCTTGGAAAGGTGACGTTCAAAAGCAACAGGAATTTGCCGGCAATATACATTTTTCATATTGGCATTGATGGTAAAGCATTGGCAATTGGTGGGCAATATTATGCCAACATCTAATACGCATTAAAAAGTTAACCCTAAATAAACACTCAATTGCCAATAAATTTTTACATGCAGGCGAATTGCCGGCAAGCATACAAAAATGGCGGCATACCAATCCTGATTAAATAAAGCATGCCTTTTTTTGTTGCAGGCAAATAAATATTGGATTTTTGAAGGCAAACCTTCAACGCATATTCATACTTTTCAAACCATATTATTAACATTGGTATTTAACTAACATTCGAGCAATTTTTTGATCTGTTTTATTTATAATGGCGGCTAAACAACATTATTTTATGTTTTTTTACATAATTTAAAGGAAATGGCCTTTTCCTAACATTTTATTGATACAAATCATGCAAATAAAAATTAAAGTCAAACAAAATGTTTATTATGTATTTTTGAGAGAATAAAAATAAAATGATGGTAAAATTAGCTAGGTTAATTTCGACGATTTCGACCGAAGGTGATAAATTCAAATTTCCCGCTTAGCCGAAATACAAGATTTGACAATTTGACAGATGAGGCAACCTTGCTTTTGTTTGGCCGCTTTGTGCAATTGTTTTCTACGTGGTTTTCTAGCTTTTTAGTTTCTTTTTTAAAGAAAAGAGTTTTTAGTAGACATAATTAAGTGTATTCATTACCTAATTAGTGTGTGTTGTGTAATTAATTGGTGATGGCTAGTCAAGAAGGCGGGTTATTCAAGTAGACTGTTAGGAGCTGTAAACATTTTGTTTAAAAACCTTTTAAATTTGTAGTTACCTAAAAAAATTATATGAAATCAGGGAGTTGCCTTATTAAAAGTTTTAAAGACGTGTTAATAAAAAAATTATATATATTTAATAGTTTTTTTTTGACATTTAACTCCTTTAAAATATTTCTCCCTATGTTTTGGATCTGAAAATTGAGTGTAAGTGTCCCTTAAATACTTACTATTTTAAAAGTGTTTTCTTTTGATTTACTATCTTTTTTTAATTTTATTACATACTTTTATTTATTTTTTTGGTTTATTGTTACGGTATAAAAATTTATATTATGTAATTTTTTATTGATAAAGTTTTCCTGCCTTTTTTCTCATTTTTTCGATTACAAAATTCTAAATATGTTATTTAACTTTGGGACATTCAACTTATAAAACTTGCAATACTTATTTAATGATAAATGCCATTATCCTAAACGCATTTTTTGCCATATAACTTATTAATGACGGATGCCATCACATTATCTGCAACACGTGGCCTAATAAACGCGCCAATTGCCCACTTTCGCGTCTTTTGATACCTTTTTGCCAATGCCTTGCCATTAAAGAGTGTTGGCAATGCCAGCTTATTTAACACCCTGTATTTGAAACAGCACAAATTTGTTAAGGAATTATCTTAAATAATTTAAAATAAAATTTAAAAATATTAAACATGAAAGTTGCTTTTCACTTTGGATATTTTAAGAAAAAGTGTAATTAAAATATTTAAAAAAATATATATATATATATATATATATATATATATATATATATATATATATATATATATATATATTATTTTTTATATTGGTATAATAGATCGTTAAGTATATTGCTCTCATTGGTATTGCTTAACAAATTAAAAAAAAACTACTTAGTGGTAAAATGTTATGTTTTTACCCCACTTTTATCTTTTATCCCATATTATAACAAAGCATCCATATGGTTTACTCATAAAAGTAATACATTTTATTATACTAGAGTAGTTACCCTTGAATCAAATTTAAGGTTACGCAAATCCAAATTAAACAATGGTTCATGTTCACGTAGTTTAACCGACTAAGAAACAAAAACTAATTCACAACATTTAATCATCGGAAACGCATGTAGAATGCCCACTCCTTTCTCTTTGTAAGCAGAAGTTGGTTGATTTTTTTAAATGTATTAATCGCGTAAAGTTTTCAAAAATTTCAAATACTCTGCCAAGCTAAATAACATGACTTTATAATTAATATAACTCAAAAAATATAATTACTTGTACATTTTTCATATTGGCATTGATGGTAAAGCATTGGCAATTGGTGGCAATATTATGCCAACATCTTATACGCATTAAAAAGTCAACCCTAAATAAACACTTAATTGCCAATAAATTTTACATGCAGGCTGAATTGCCGGCAAGCATACAAAAATGGCGGCATACCAATCCTGATTAAATAAAGCACGCGTTTTTGTTGCAGGCAAATAAATATTGGATTTTTGAAGGCAAACCTTCAACGCATATTCATACTTTTTAAACCATATTATTAACATTGGTATTTAACTAACATTAAAGCAATTTTTTTGATCTGTTTTATTTATAATGGCAGCTAAACAACATTATTTTATGTTTTTTACATAATTTAATAGGAAATGGCCTTTTCATAACATTTTATTGTTAAAAATCATGCAAATAAAAATTAGGTCAAACAAAATGTTTATTATGTATTTTGGAGCGAATAAAAATAAATGATGGTAAAATTAGCTACGTTAATTTCGACCGAAGGTGACCGCTTTGTGCATTTGTTTTCTACGTGGTTTTCTAGCTTTTTAGTTTCTTTTTAAAGAAAAGAGTTTTTTAATAGACATAATTAAATGTATTCATTACCTAATAAGTGTGTGTGTGTGATTAATTGGTGATGGCTAGTCGAGAAGGCAAGATATTCAAGTAGACTGTTAGAGCTGTAAACATTTTGTTTAAAACTTTATTAAAAGTTTTAAAGACGTGTTAATAAAAATATTATATATATTTAATAGTTTTTTTGACATACCGGATAGATGGCGTAATGGACAATAAACTACTACGTTTCTGCAATATCTTCGCTTTTTATCGTCTAAACCGTACCCATTAGACAAAAATAATTCGAGAGCGGTCTGCGGTAGGTGATCTCACTTAGCTTTGAAAGAAATATCTTCGGCTAGTGTAAAAATCTGCATCTCCAAGTTGGACAGTGTTCCGAGAGATGGTACTTTGCATTGCAAGGAAATTGCATGCAGTAAGGAGTTTTTTCCTATTTTAATTTTCAAATAAAATATCGCATCATTTTAGCTTTTAAAAAAAGTATATGCGACAATTTTCGTCAATAAGACGTCAGCTTGCTGCTTGGGAGTATCTCTGCATTTGCCCACTTTCGTGTCTTTTTTGTTATCTTTTTGCCAATAACTTATTAATGATGGATGCCATCATCTTAAACGCATTTTTTTGCCAATAACTTCATTAATGACGGATGCCATCACTTTATCTGCAACACGTGGCCTAATAACGGCACAATTGCCCACTTTCGCGTCTTTTTGATACTCTTTTTGCCAATGCCTTGCCATTAAAGAGTGTTGGCAATGCCAGCTTTGGACAATCCACGAAGGCTGAAAGCCTAAATACTAACGACCACACGTGGATTGCCTTAAGCGAGGGTAAGAGGAAGGTTATGTTAACACGGGACTTAAAAGCTTGAAGATTTGGGGGAAGGAAAGACCTCCCGTTCTGGCAGCAGGTTCACACAGTCTAGAAACTCTAGGGATAAAAGAACGAACGAAATGGGAAGTCTGGGGCCTGTCCAATTGAACCGTATGGGGATGCATACGCGGCACCACGAAGTTTCCCTGTCTGGGAACTGCAAGAGTGGAGGACTATGCTGGACAATTCGTCGGAGCAGAAGCCGTAAAGAAGAGTATCTATAGAAAGAGACGATCGATCTCCACAGCTCGACGATGAGCAAGAGAAGGAAGCCTTTGAGTAAATGCAAAGGATCATTAATAAGACGAGGACAGCCCTTCTTTGAATGGCATCAAGAATGCTGGGTTATGGGGATGCCATTCCCTGACATGAGAGCAATATTCAGAGAGGGTCGATTTGGGACACATACAAAGTGTATAAATTGAAAGGAGAAAAATACTTTTTGGCTCGGAAAAAGAAGTCCAAGCTTTTGAAGCCGCGGTGGCCTATAGATACAACGTGTCTTATGCCGCAGTTAGGGATTTGACTCTCAAATGTGACGCCTACAAGGTTAAATGTGTCCCCGCTCTGCAAAACCTGGCCACTCATAAGCAAAGCGGTGAGTGTTTGATGATTTTTTCGCGACAAGGAACACACGGTTGTGTTTTGGATGCATTAGAATTGAACGTGAGATTTTTGGCGCCCTAATCCTGCATCAAGTTGAGACATCCTGTGAAAGAGATATCTGCATCGCCCATGCGTTTGCTTTCCAGAGAGTCAGGGTTGGGAGATTGGTTTGGGAACCTGAAAAGTGGAGTGAAGGGTAATATCGTCAGCATAACTCTGAATGGGATTGGTTGTGAAGAAAGAAGGTCGTTGAGTCGTTGAAAGAAGAAACAAAGTTGGTGCTAGTAATACTGGAACCCCTGAGGCACTCCAGCATTAATTTCGTGAAAGCTTGAAGAGTGGCCATCAACAATGACTGATATACGTCGATTAGAAAGATAACTAAGGATGAATGAAAAATTGATCGATAATATCAGATACGCGGGACGATACTGCTATCATAGCATAGCATCTTAAAGGACCTGCAGAGCCTTCTACAGAAAGTCAGTGTTGTATCTGAAGTTTATGGGTTTAAATTGAAATCGAATGGACCACACCAACTCCACAAGATGTTACATATTACCTGCTTTACTAAGAAGAAGAAATTTGGTTATATCGAAGAGTACTGGAGAATATCTTGGAGAGCATAACATTATCAATGAGAACGTGCTGCGGATATTTGAAAAGCAACAGGAAATTGCGTTTACAACAAATGGTACGTACATAAAGAAAGCAGGTTTTCCAGCGCCTATGTGTTATCTGGTGGGGTGCGGGGACGTTTAAAAACGTACTTAATTCTTGGCTTTGTAAGCGCCAATTGCCAGTAAGCAGGTAACCTTCTTTCTTTGTGTTTGCACCCAAAGTTGACTTATCATAAAGCAACTCTATTTGCACCTAGAGAACAGAAAGCTTGATATCTGCTTCATCTGGTAAGACAGGACAAAAATCGCCTTCTGCAATTTATTCTTTAAGGAAAGGTGAATGGCGGAAGAGGCCCGGGAGAAGAAGAAACTTATGGTTGAAGCTCAAGATTTTTAATATCTTAATGAAAAGACATTTTTTCTTCTGTGGCGCAGTGATCAGAGTCTTTGATCTTTAACTCAGAAGGCTTTGATCCCCAACCGGGGAGACATTTTTAGCTATTAGTAGCTATACATAGATCGCAATGAATAAATTAAATCACTTCAACATTATATTTTAAAAATTATTACTCAGTAGAATTAAAGTACTACTGTAAATATTTTAAATAATTTCTTAAAATCAACTCATAACTACAAAAGTTGATCAATTCTGGAAAACCCCATTTTTAATTATTTATTTTGCCAAAATTACTAAATTTAAAATCAGGATATTTTAAAAAGGGCTATCAAAGGTGTTGCATGCAGAGGCGGTCATATTAACTTTCCGAGGGGGAATATCATCATTAAATTCTCATATTTGCAAATAAGTGTGTTTAGGTAAAAAAATAATCTGTTACAAAGGATGTAGCATAAAAGAGGGCGGGGCATGGCCCCCATGCGCCCACCCCCTTATGACCGCCCCTTGCATGACGTCTTTTTTAAAATTAAGGTATGTGGTGTCCAACTACTAACAGGTCACCTATTATTAGATATTTGTATTGACTTACCGCTCTCCTAACACCATCCACCAAATCCGCAAAATTGGCAGGCAATCCGTTTGTTTTTAAATTAGTCACTGCAAATATACTTCCTGCAGTAGGATATATTTTCCTTTCATCCTGAGATAAAGACACTCTAGAGGTGGTCACGAAAAGAATGTCGTAATGTGGTCCTCCCCATATAAGTGATGTTACATCCCTTGCGGGAATCGGTATAACCTTTTACAGAGAATTATTAAAAATTAAATATTGTTAAAAATAAATTCAACATTTAAAAATAAATTTAGGGTAATCACCTTTAAGGTTAACAGTATTATCATTGCCGTATGTAAAATAAAAAATGTTTTAACAATGAAGAGAGTAAAATCAGAAGTTAGCAATAGTGCCGACCTAAGACTCATCACCCTGTATATTAGGGTACCGTTAGTGCTGTTTTTTTTTAGATGTTTAATCTATCTCTTTTCCCAGTTCTGTCGTTGTCCAAGTTATTGCATTTCGCAGCACCCTAAGGTGTAGGGACGCCTTAAGGAAACACTATGAATACGGCATTAGATAACGCAAATCAATCCTCGCCGAAGGATTAAGCCTTGTTTTCAGAACTGTGTCGTGTCGCCAGCGACAATGAGGAGACCAATGAGAGCTAAGAATTTTTTGACAGACTTTCCTCGCTATTTTGTCGCCAGCGACATCCTCTCGAATTGAATTTTTAAAAACGTGTCGCCAGCGACAATTATGATGTTGCGGCGACACGGTTCTTGTCGCAGCGACACGGTTCTTGTCGCAGCGACACGGTTCTTGTCGCAGCGGTACGGTGCTTATCGCAGCAACAGAGCATAATTATGTTGTTCCCCTACAAGAACACGGCGGAGGGAATTGTCGCTGGCGACACGACGTAGTTTTGAAAACAAGGCTTTAAACCGAAGTCGCCTGGATTTCAAGCAGAAAGTAGAGAGTAGGGAATTTTTTAAAGTAAACAAAAGGGCGGAATGGGTTTTTGGTCGTTTTTGGTCTTTAATTTGATTGGGGAATAGGGCACCCTGGAAGAAAATAGGCGCTACCCAGGGACGGACCTTATTGTGTCTTTAATTATACTGTCGAGTAGGGCGGTCTGGAATTAAAAGAGACGCCACGGAGTGAAAGAACTTTTTTATTTTTATTCTGTTTTTAAAATTTAATATCGAGTAGGGCTCCCTGGAATTAAAATAGGCGCCACACAGTGTATGACTTTTTTTTCCTCTTCAATTTTAATTTCGAGTAGGGCGCCCTTTTTCAAAATGTTTGTTTTCCTTTTTCCTAATAAAATAGGCGCCCCAACAATTCCAGTCTAGGGCGCCTCCAACGGTAAATACGTTCAAAATAAAAAAGTAATAACTTTACCTGTAAAAGTTGTCCATTTTTTGGACTTGCTCTTATGATAGCACCTCCTCCATAAAGTGCTATCCAAAGGTTGTCATCTTTATCAATAGTCATTCCATCAGGAACACCAGTTACGTATGGAAATTTGGTTATGTCTATGGCAACTTTGGGGTTGAAAATTTCTCCCTTTTCTTCATCAAAATCATATTCAATTATCTAGAATGCGGGAAATATTAAATTTTGAACGTATGTAGGTAAAATAGGTTTTATAAACCACCAAAAAAAAAAGTCTATTTTTAAATATTTTTGTATTAATTTAGACAAGGTAAAAATTGTACCGGGAGTCAAGGTATAAATTTAGACCCCCCTTGACCTTTTATTGTGCAAAATAATTTAAAATATCAGTTTGTAGGGCTAATTCTGTAGTTTCCGAATTAATAATCAGGTTTTTACTATCTCTTAAGATGTTTATCTATCGTACGACAAAAAGTATGATTTTTTAAAATAATACACTCTAAATATTATTTTACCATTAAAAAGATCTTTTAAATACCTTTAAAAAATACCACATTTCATATATATTTTTTTTTATCTTTGGACAAACCACGAAGGCTAAAAGCCTAAATACTAACGTACCGTGGGTGTCTTAAGCGAGGTAAGAGGGAGTTTGTTGACACGGGACTTAAATACTTGAAGGTTTGGGGGAAGGAAAACCTCCGCGGGCAGCAGGTTCCACATTCTAGAAACTCTAGGGATAAAAGAACAAACAAAGTGGGAAGTTCGGGGCCTGTCCAACTGCGCGCCCGCGGCACCACGAGTTTCTTTATTAGGAACCGTGAGTGGAGGAACTATACTGGACCTTTAGAGCAGAAGCTATGGAAGTACCTACAAAAGCGATACGTTCCCCACAGCTCGATGATGGGCAAGAGAGGAAAGCCTTTCTGTAAGTGAAGGATTATTAATGAGATGATAACTCTTCTTTGAATGGAATCAAGACTGTTTAGGGATGTGGGGGACGCCATGCCCCAGATATGAGAACAATATTCCAAGGAAGCTTGGATTCGGGACACATAAAAGTGTATAAATTAAAAGGGGAAAAATCCTTTTGGCTCGAAAGAGAAATCCAAGCTTTTTTGAAGCTGCCGTGGCTATAGATACAATGTGTTTATGCCAGTTAAGGTTACTTTCAAATGTGACGCCCACAAGATTGAAGGTGTCTTTGCTCTGTAAAACTTGGCCGCTCATAAGTAGAGGATGAGTATTTGATGACTCTTTTCGCGACAAGGAACATGATTGTGTTTTGAATTATTAAAATGGACGAGATTTTTGAGCGCCTCCAAATATAATAGATGAAAAAGTATGAAACTTTAGTAAAGGACGTTTTTTCTATTCTTCTTGCTTATAGTCAAAAGTAAGTGGCAAAATATAATTGAAAACCCTGTACGCAGGGTCGTTCCTGGCGGGGGTGCAGCAGGGACATTTGCACGGGGCGATAAAAATTCTGTAAATGAAGGACGGTTTTTATACAGGGTGGCCCACCATATTCGACACGGTCTGTAGCTGGATAACCATGGGGTTTTTAAAAAAGTAAATACTGAAACATATACAAGTCGGATAAGGCCACAGTATAAAATTATTTTACTCTATACAGGATGTCTCAAAAAAGTGTGACGTATCAAAGTTATATTTTTTTAAATGGAACACTCCTATAATTTTATGACGGTTTTAGATTCTACATAAAAAAATAATTTAAGTTTGTTAATAGAACCAAGTGTCTAATTTTATTCGTTTTTGTAATATTTGATTTTTTTCAAAATGCAGGGTGCAATTAAATTAATTTTATTTTAACCATATAAACACCTTAAACTTTAAAATTTGTTACAAAATTAGGAAAAGTCTGCCTTATCATACGTAGGTCATATCGAGATTATAGATTATACAGGGTGATCAAAAAATAATTTCAATTTTTTAGAAAGTCAAATTGCAATATCTCTCTTATTTTAAATGGAACACCCTGTATTTTTTTATACCACATGATGACAAACCAAATGCTCTTTCAAATGGCGTATAGGTTGCCTATACCTATCGTTTATACTTTTAAGTAAATTTCGTTTTAACATATTTTTATTCCAAATGTCTATTTAAATGTAAGTAGGCTGTGATATAGCTATGCCTATTTACTAAGCCGATATTGCAAAATGTAAATTTCTTGGAAAAAAGCACAAAATTAAAAGATTTTGTATTATCTGCCACTATTTTTAAAATTCACAGAAAAAAATCATTAGTTGCTTATAATGTTATTTCCAGTAACACTTATTTCAGCTGAATGTGGTAATGATAAAACTTGTGTTTTTAAACAATCCTAATAACGCCTCTGGTCAGTTATGACGACATTCTGTGACCTATAACTCGTTTCTTCCATTATCCATAATTACTGTGTCAAATTTTTAAAGCAACTATTAAGGTTATCAGATGGTTTCTCCTGGAATATTTTTCAGGATTAACTCTAGAGTAAAGTAATCCATTTTCTTCACATCCTACCAGTATTATATCATCTTGTTGTTGTAGAAGAAGGGTTTTTATTTAAAATCATTGAAATTTCTTTTAAACTGACTAAAACACTAGTAATCAATAAATGGTCGTTGTTATTTTCTTAACAAAATATGAATGGCTGCTATGTCACAGCCAACTTTAATTTAAATAAACATTTGGACTTAAAATTTGTTAATAGTAGATTTTACTAAAAAAAAACAAAAGATAGGCAACTTATACACCATTTGAAAGAGTATTTTATTTGTCATCATGTGACGTAAAAAATACAGGGTGTTCCATTTAAAATAAGAGAGACTATTTGATTTTCTGAAAAATTGAAATTATTTTTTGATCACCCTGTCCAATATTTGATCTTAATTTGACCTACGTATGATATGGCAGACTTTTTCTAATCTTGTTACACATTTTAAAGTTTAAAGTGTTAAAAGTGTTAAAGTAAAATCAATTTAATTTTACCTCTGCATTTTTCAGAAAAATCAAATATCAAAAACGAATATAATTAGACACTTAGTATAAACAAACTTGAGTTATTTTTTAAAGTAGAATCTAAAACCGACATAAAATATAGGGTGTTCCATTTAAAAAAGTATAACATTGATACGTCACACTTTTTTGAGACACCCTGTATGGACTAAAATAATTTTATACTGTGGTCTTATCCGACCTGTATATGTTCCAGTATTTACTTTTTTAAAAACCCCATGGTTATCCAGCTACAGACCGTGTCGAATATGGTGGGCCACCCTGTATTATTTAGGTTTGAGAAAAAAGTAAAACAATGTGGAATAGTTATACATTGTGAAAGTGGGGACCTTTTTTTGGTCTTCAAAAAATGTTTACACTACAGGGAGGCGTTGATTTTTCTTTCTGCACGGGGAGACAGAAGACCAAGGAACGGTACTGCCTGTACGTCTATACTGAAAACTATTAAACTATTTTGGTTTTTGCAATAACTTACTTTACGAGTAGGCGAGTCAATATAATACATTTTATTGTTAGCCTTATTCCAACACAATCCATTGCTGATGTTTACTGGAGATATTTCTACTTTGGGACTTATAAGTGTATCTTTTGTTAATTTATACAAAATACCCTGGTTAGGTGTCAAACTTCTAGTTTGAGGATCTTCATATCCCATAGTTCCTAAAAAAATTGTAGAGTAAAATTTTAGTATTTCAATATAGCCAGTTTTTTTCTTTTATACCTTGGTATTTTTTTTTCAAGGTGTCTGCCTTACCACCGGTATACAGGGTGTACAGATTTCGTTGATGTTGGTTCAGGTTTTAATATGTTCTATGAAAGTATATATTCATTATTGGACGTTTGTATTCCTAAATCGACAATCAAAACCAATAAAACTCGCCGTAAATTTGCTAAGTGGTTTTCCCCAAATTTGAGACACAAAATCAATAAGAAGAACAAACTTCATCGACAATTAAGTAAAATGGAAGGTCCAGATTGTGTTGAGTATCAAAATCTTAGAAGGGAAGTTAAAGATCAAACTAAATATGAATACAACTTGTATAAAACATCTATTGAAAATAATATAGCTGGTGATCCAAGCACATTCTGGACTTTCTTTAAATCAAAAATATAAAAGCACAGGTATACCAGCAACAATGACCTCCAATAATGTTAATTATTCAAAACCTATTGACATAGCAAATGCTTTTGCAGAATATTTTGCATCGGTGTATGGGACACCTGACTGTTCCTATTGTCATTCAAGGGACAAAGAATGGGGTACTTTTGTTTTTAAAAAAGTTACAGAAGGGGATGTAATTAAAGCAATAAAAAAACTAAAACCAAAGAAGTCGACTGGACCAGATGAAATTCCACCTTTTATTTATAAGGGTTGTGATAAGATTCTAGCAAAGCCATTGGCTTATCTGTTTAACATATCTATTGAAAAGGGACAATTTCCAGATCTGTTAAAGGTATCAACAGTTACACCTATTTTTAAAAAGACAAGAAAAACGTCATTTCAAATTATAGACCTATTAATTTGATAAATAGTGTGGCCAAAATATTTGAAAATGTACTTTATGACAATATATTTGAGCATGTTATGCATAAAATCAACAAGCGTCAGCATGGTTTTGTAAATGATAAATCTACTGTAACTAACCTTTGCATCCTATCAGAATGCATTTCACAGGCAGTTGAGGCAGGGGAACAGTTGGATGTCCTCTACACTGACTGCGAAAAGGCGTTTGACAAGGTGAATCATTGTGTACTTTTAAGTAAATTGGTTGATTTTGGTTTCTCGAAAAAGCTTTTAATCTAATTAAATCTTATCTCACTGGAAGAAGTAACAAAGTTAAAATTGGAAATTGTTTGTCAGAGCAATATATTTCTAACTCAGGTGTACCGCAGGGAAGTAAACTTGGGCCCCTGCTTTTCCTGTTGTTTATCAATGATTTACCCGATTGTGTTACTGCATCAGAAAGTTTGATTTTTGCCGATGATTTTAAGTTATTTAAAACAATTTCTGTCAATGATGATACTGCCAAGTTGCAAAGTGATATGAACTCAATTTTTGAATGGTTTAAAACCAATAAATTATCTTTAAATGTTAAAAAATGTGCAGTAGTTACGTATACTCGAAAAACAAACTGTATTCTTGAAGACTACCTCATTGGCAGTACCAAAATTGACAGGAAAGAAACAATCAGGGATTTGGGAGTAACATTTCAGTCCAATACAAAATTCAATTGTCACTACACTAATGTGGTTAACAAAGCATATCGCTCTTTGGGTTTTGTAACAAGGAACAGCAAGAATTTTAAAATAGAGACAATTATTAGGCTCTACAACGCCCTGGTGAGGCCAATTATGGAGTATGCTTCAAACATCTGGTCTCCGGTAGCCAAATCACATTCAGACATGATCGAAAAGGTGCAAAAACGCTTTTTAAGATTCTTGTATTTAAGGAAAAATGGAGAGTACCCATATTTGGTGTCATATAGGGCAATGCTACAAACATTTGAGTTTCAGATGCTGTGTACTAGAAGAAATATCCAAGCTGTTATGTTTATATACCATATTTTAAAAAATACGAGATACAAGAACTGTGATCTAATAAACTATATACTGTTTAAGGTACCAAAGACTAGGTTAAGAATAAATAACAAAGATTTATTCTATGTAAATAATGGTATTACCACCTCCCCAATAAATAATATGTTAAGGGCCTCTAATAATATTTTGAATGTATTGGATGTCGACATTTTTAATATTAAAGCAAGTAGGTTAAGGAAATTGCTTGAGCATCAAGACATAGGTTAGAGTGCAAAATAAATAAATGATGCAGATTTAACTTTTAAATTTTATTATGTATAGGTGTGTTTTATATTTTAGGTTTAGGTAATTTTCTTTTGTCATTTATATGGATGTTGTTACATTTTATATATATTACACTTTACATGTAATTACTATTTTATAGTGTTTGTAAAGTTTAATTAAATTATAGAGGATGAGACCTTTTTAAAAATATATAACACCTTATAGTTATTTTTTAATTTTAGACCCTAATTAATATTTTAAATTTTAAAATTGAATTTTGCATAGTAGGCCATGATATAGACTTTATAACCAAAGAATTAAGTTAGCCCTAAGTTTATAAATTGTTTAAATTTTACAGCAACATAAAAGTTTTAATTACTTTACCCCAGTACCCCTATTCACCCCTGAGTTCCGTTCACTTATTAAATAATTAAAACTGAACATTTTGGATCAACGCCAATGTGTTTATACTCAAAACAGTGTCCAATTTTTGGGGTTAATGTACTTTAGTTTATACCGAATTTAAAAAATTTTCATTTGCCATTTACATCCATGTTAAAACTTTACAAAAATGGCCGAAACAAAGTTTTAATGAGTTCGATGCATACGCCTGCTCGACAAAGAGAACTATATTGTTTTTAAACCATTATCCGCGATGTATTCAAACGCGGTTTAATTCGTGACGTGTATGACGTCACCGTTTAGCAAGAAAATGTAATGTTTTGAACCGTATTAACAACAAAAAATGACTTTAGTGTGCACAAAATGGTAAACTGTTTTTTTTTGTAATATGTTATATAATTTAATTTTTTATAAAAGTTAGTACGTTGTTTTAAACTTTATGTAAATAATATTAGTGTTATTGAGAGTTTAATTGTATACAGGGTGGGTCAAAAATATTGTATTGCATAAGAGTAAAGTACTGTTAATTAAAAAATACAAAAAAATGTTATAAATAAAAAATTATTTAAAAATAAAAGTTATGCCCAAATACCAAGTTATTATGTTCGAAGTTAGCATTGAACCTGTAGCAAAATGTTATACTTACCAACCCAGACTCGACCATGCTTATCAGCTTTTCCATCGTTAAATCTACTCTGGGGAAACTGTGATGATACAGTAGTCAGAACCTACAAATATGTCCTAAAGTATAACACAACATTTAAGAACTAAGAAAAAAATTGTCAAAAATTGAATAATTAACACATCATTAACCGATGCTATCAAATGAGTTTTTAAACCGACTTCAAAAAAATAAATAAAACTTACTAAAAACTTAAAAATAATAAATTAAAAAAAAATGTAGTCGCGTAATAACATACCGGGTGTTGCTCCGTAGAGCGGGACATAGGGAATCCCATGTAAATTTTGAAGTGGTCCAATATTGGCTCCCCTAATTATTTTAGAAGAAAATATTATATGGATTTTTTAAAGAGCACGAAAAGTTGTACCCAGTGTACAAATTCCAGCTCTTCTCAGTTCGCCAGCTAAAAGATAAATGCTAAAATAAGTTACGAATCTCCTATCTTCTTACGCGCCCTGTATTATTAGAAGTTTATAATAAAATACCAGAAAAATAATTTAACCTCTTAGTCTCAAATTGTCAGATCAATGTCACATCATTCTTAAATAATGACTATTGATAAAAACTACTTAAATCAAGAAAAAATCACTATTATAAAATGGTTTTATCAGTTACCGAAGAGTAGCGGACATATTTGCAGCCTATTTTCCTAATAGGCCAATACCAAGAAAATCAACAATAGAACGGACGATAAAAAAAATGAAACTACAGGCACAGCAATCAATAATTGCAAATGTAAAGAAAATCGACGTGAAAATTAGAGACAAATTGTACAAAACGAGAGGGATTTAGAAGTGATACTTTGTGTAGAGGAGGCCGAAGGAAACATTAGCACAAAAAAACTGGAGGACATTACTGGACAAGACCACACCACCAACCTTGCTCGTTAAAATCAATGGATGGCTGCCCAGCACACAGTACCAGAGCTGTGCGCGAATACTTGAACAATGCATTTAATAACATCATAGGCCCGAACCACGCAATATCTTGGCCAGCCAAGTCTCCGGATCTTTCGCCAAATGATTTTTCTATGGGGACATTTATAAACTAAGCTTTATACCAATAAAAAATATGAAAATTTAGACCAGCTAAGGAATGCTATTTCCGCTGAATGTGCCAGAATATCGATGTACCAACTAGCCAACGTAAGAAATGAGTTTTATAATCATTTGGGTTATTGTCTGGCAGTTAATGGAGGAATATTTAAGCATTTGATTAAATCCTGATATTTTCGTCATAAACTGATTTCTAAATGTAGACAAATTTGATTTATTGTCTTGCGTAACTGTGAGTGCATGTGTTGGAATTAGCTGTAAACTAAAATGAAATGCGAGGATTCTTTTTGAAATTCCCGTATAAAATTGTTCAGTTTTGGCAATGACATTATAAATAAATTGTCACTGATAAATCGATATGGTGTTTTTAGTATTGATTTCTAGAGTACAGGGTGCATAATGAGATACTACGTTGCAGAAGTATTTAAGCAGTTTATTCTTTACTGGTTGGTTGAAAAATGCTCAAATTTTCATTTTAAGTGGAACTTATTGTGCTCTTCAATAAATCCTAATAGCATTTTTTTCTAAAATAATTAGGTGAGTCAATATCTGACTACTTCAAAATTTACATGGAATTCCCTATGTCCCGCTTGGCGGAGCAACACCCGGTATAGTATTAAAGTATAAAAAGCTTTTGCTTATTTGGTTATTAACATTTAGAGTATATGTTATTACCCGACTTTATTTTTTATAATTTTTTTATTTATTATTTTTACCTTTTTAGTGAGTTTTACCTCAGACCTAACCACGTGTAGCGTATTTAGATCTGTGGTTTCACTTATGTTTTTGAAGACGGCATATTTTTTTAAGTGTTTATTTTTCGCTTTTTAGGTAATTTTTTTCTTTCTTTTTATTATACATTATACACTACCAATACCTCTTTTAAAGACAACATTAAAAAGCACAGTTACGTGTAATTTGATTGGTTACAGGCGGTCATCCAAAACTGTCCCATTGTTAGTTCTGATTTTTTTATTCTTTTTTTTTTAATTTCCTAATAAAACGAATATAAAGAAAAGGTAGAAGAACTAACTAAAACTAAACATGACCCTCTTAATGTCAATGAACCAAATTACAGTTCCCCGTGTTTTTTACTTTATAGTCTCTCTTTAAGTTCGAAAAAAAAGTAAATTTTTTTAAGGAATGTATTGGCAATTCGAAAACTGCCCTCGTATTATTATAATATTTGTTTCACGTTACACCAATAGGTGGCGCTAGTAGAGCTTTGTCGCACGAACAACGTACGGCAGAGAGAAAACAATAGGTCTAGTACCTTTCTCTCTTGCGATACTGTCTTAATTTTTTTATGAGACCACCGCGGAAGTTTACTCTTTCAAATAAATATATATATATATATATATATATATATATATATATATATATATATATATATATATATATATATATATATATATATGTATATATATATATATATATATATATATATATATATATATATATATATATATATATATATATATATATATATATATATATATATATATATATATATATATATATATATATATATATATATATATATATATATATATATATATATTAAAATCGGTCCACAAACGCCGGAGTAACATATACACAAAAAAACATACATGGCGAATTGATAACCACTTTCTTTTTGAAGTCGGTAAAAAATGTAAACTAGTTACTTTTTGGTACTGTCCTTTAGTCTTAATTTCTTACCCTTTGATTTCCAAGTTCTTTTTCTCCATCCCACTCAACTGCTACTAAAGATCTATCTACACCAACAATGAGGACATTTTTATTATTCTTTGTTGGAATCACTGGCGTGACATCACCTTTTAAAGTAATAAAATTGACTTTCTTTGTGTCGTAGTTGTAACTTAGTACTCTTCCTGAATGAATATCCACATAATATAAAATATTTTTTCTTTCTGCAAATAAGAAACATGCTCAGAAAATACGTAATTACGTAAACTGTTAAAGATGTATCTACTATAAAAACATTTCATAACAATTAATGCAGTATAAAATTGTGGTAACAAGAGTTGGGTCGAATCCTGAATTTCGATATTCGAATACGAATACCGTAAAAAAATATTCGGATACTTAGTATTCATGAATACCCATGACGAAAAAAAACGTTCTTACTTTCAAAAAAATTAAAAAGCAACAATATTCTCTTGTTCATCCTTACTTTCACGAAAAAAAACATTTTTCTCAGTCCTTTAAATTTTAAAGAGCAAAAAAATTCCTCGTTTATATTTTTACGATTTTGGGTCTAGGAATACTGATATCTACCATTTTGATATTCGAATACTAAAAATTTGTATTTAAATACTATCATTCAAAATCGGTATTTTGAATATAAAATCCCGAATACTGACCAAAAAGTATTCTGCCGAATACCGAATACCAAACACACAGATGTATTCGAAGATGATTCCGAATACCGAGGATTCGAATACTACCCAAGTCTGGTGGTAACTAGGGTTACTGACTTTCTGAACCAATGAAATACATTTTTTGTTCGGGTACTTTTATCAGTTTATAGTGCACAAAGTATAGAGGCCTTAAAAAAACAGTTTTAAACAAAAGCTGCATAATTCTTTTAGATTCTAGCAAAGACAATTATAATTGTCTTTGATTCTAGCTCTATCGTTTCGTGAAGACTATAGATATACAAAGTGTTTCATTTAGTCGTGGTTGACCAAAGTTATCTTTCATTTAATGGGATGCCCTGTATATAAAAAAAAATCAATTCTATGGTACATTCTGAAAAAAATTTGTTGTGTTTTTGAAATATATTAATAATATTCTTGAGCTCTAAACCACCGGGTCCACTTAAAAAAGTAAAAAAAAAATATTACAGGCAAAAAGTATATAGAAAAAAATCCTGATAAAAAAAATGACTTTTGATTTTTTTATTTTATTATTTATTTTAATAAAAATCACAATTTGCCCAACCCTGCTTTATCGTTACCCAATCGTCGAGTTAAGGTTTAACGCAATCACAATTTATACGCTCATATCTATACACGGCTTAATGTGTCAAAGTCAAAATGTCAAATGCTGAAGTAAATATTATTTTGGTAGCCACTGTTTTTTAAATTTGATTCATATGCATAATGACCTTTGGACCCGCACGTTAAGAGCGATGCGGACTATAGTTAATTTAAAAGTTCATAGTTTTTAATATTGTTATACCATTTAAAATTCAAAAATCATTTAAATCTTGGAAAAGTGAGTAAATAAAATTTTAATAAATAAATGACATCAGTCATTTATTACCTTAATTAATTATTTCAGGAGTGATTCAGCTTAGTATCCTCTAGTACCAAATTTTTAAATCTTCATACACACCATTATTTCAAATATCGTTGCATGGAGATGCATTGAATTTTACAAAATGATTTGGAAATGTATCGTAGATTCCATATTTTTAAAAATATACAGGGTGTTTTATTTAAGAAAAGATAACTTTTCATGTATTAATGTAAATTGTTGCAGTACAAATTTCTCACCAACTTGCTGAAAAACTAACAAACAACTTTTATAAAATATTTATACTGACCATCCCATATTGGTCCTTCAGAATGGTCCACTGGCTGTGTGACTTGATAAACTGACGGCGAATCAAAGTTTGGGGAACTAACTAGTGGAGCACTTGGTCTATTTGTACTGTTTTGAGCATTAACTCTGCAAGTAATTAAAAAAAATCTCCATAAATGTCCCAGTAATAAGACATATTTGAAATCGACGGATTTTGAGAATCACCCTGTACCTTCTAAACTAATTAAGTTAGCGTGGATCAGATTGCGCCATTAAACTAAACACTAAACAAGAGAACTGAAGATGTATCTCATTTTTTTTTATCTCTTACCGTTAGCTTATACAGGGTGCTTCAAAAATCGATCACGAAACTTAAGGGGGTGATTCTACTTGACAAAATAAGGGTAGAGCTTCATATATTTTTTTGTCAAAATGTCATTCATTTTCGAGTTACAAGCCGTCAAAGTTCAATTTTTATTTTGGGTTTTCGCCATATTGCATTTATTTTTTAACCAATCCACTTGATATTTGGCACACAAATCAAGCATTTCAGATTCTAAAATTTTAAGACAAAAATACTTTTTAAATACCGGCAGAGGGCACTTGACCTAAAACTTAAAATTTATTTACATCATAACTTTTTTATTTTGACAGATATCGCCAAGCTGGGGCGCCATTTTATAGACAATCAAAAACTTAAAAATTAGGTGAAGCTTTATTAAAGTCGATAAACCTCACCGTTTAGGTCCAATAGACATCAAAGTTTTGATCAATTTCAATCAAATTACCTACATACATACAGGGTGTCCAGTAACTATTTTATTAAAATTGGTAATTAAAGTTGCGCCAAGTAACGATCAAATCGGTAGATAAATTCATTTTTACTATTTTTTTTTATCTTGTCAAACAATTAAACTGAACTTGCATTTTTATATTATAAAAACTTGAATTTCTTTAATATATACAATTATTATACAGGGTATCAGCTTAATTATGGTAAAAAAATCCAAGGCCATATTCCTGAGCCAATTTCACGAAAAAAGTTTATATAAACATACATCAATTTTAGGCCAAGAACCAATTCCTAAACGGTATTTATACCCATCAGTTATGTTGACGTTTAAACAATGTATTATATACGTCAAAGTTGTCACCAATTATTACCGCGGTAATAATTGGTTGAACACCTAAAATTAATGATAGGTCCGAAAAAGCCTTGATTTTTAAGATACAGGGTGTTAAACTTTAAAAATGAAATCGGGTTTTTAACACGCTTTTATTAGCTTGGGTTGTATGTATGTATGTATGTAACGGAATCTTTAAGCTTAATTTTCACCAACTTCCAGCGATTCGATTTCTTTGAAACTTTGCACACGTATCAAGGACCCATGACAATGCAATAATCTGCAAACAGTATCCCATTATCTTGATTAGGATCGCCAGGATAAATAAATTCCTTTATAGATTTTCTGTAGGAGAGTAACAGAGAAAGAGCTAGTGCGCGATCTGCGCATGCGTGCAGTTTCGGACGTACTCTAGCATAAGGCTGACAGAAACTTGTTCGGAGTAGTTGCGTTCTGAAACCCCATGCAACAGTGAAGCTTTAAATGAAATGATTAGATTACGAAATAGTTCGTGAAACATTTCAATATCACATGTCCGCAGAAAACTAATTGATATATCGAACTAAAAAATGAAAAATAAATAATAGCTTAAAAAAACTAAAACAACACGCTTTTATATGCAACCGAACTAAAAATTAGAAAATAATTTTTCATTACAACGAGTTTGTATTACAGTAATAAAAGGTCAAACAATGAATTATAATTATATACCTCAAAATAGAATTATAATAAAATTTAAGATAATAACAGAATAATTCACTTCAGAATAAAAAGCGTGGGGTGCTTAATATATTAAATGTTATAATTATTTCATTTGTAAATATCTATGAGGGAAAAGTTATGAAAAAATAGTAAAATGCACCCCACGCTTTTTACTCTGAAGTGACAAACTCTTTGTAATGAAAAATTATTTTCTAATTTTTAGTTCGGTTGCATATAAAGCGTGTTTTTTTAGTTTTTTAAACTATTATTTATTAATAATATCCTAAACATGCCTTATTTGATTTTAATAAAATTTTGCTGTGGCGTTTGTAAAAATAAGAAGTAAATTTATCCCTAAACGAATTTTAGTTTGCGAGACCAGTGGCGGTGTGGGACGCAAAGCATTGCTCATACGACTGATTGTTAAGTAACTTGCTTAGTTTTCAGAAAAAAATAAATAAAATTCGCTAAGCTGCATAATCCTTGACCATACAAGAAACATCGGGGCATTATTTTCTTTTTATTTATGTAATAACAACAACAAATGCTTAATTAATTAACGTTTTTTATCTAGTCTAATAAGTTTTACTAAAAAAAATGTTTTAGAAATTTTTAGGTTTTTTTTAAGTTTTTAGGACCCATGTTTATTTCGGCGGCGCGGCGGTAATCTGAGCGCGAAAATTTCTTCCTTACCTGCATACGCAAAAGGGTCTTTTAATTTTATAGGTAAATTGGCGGGGGTCGCCTTCAGGAAATAAAATAAAACCCATGTGTAAAGACTCCTAAATCGGCGACAATCTTATTGCATTACAATAGTTCTGTTATTGTTACAGAGTATGATTAGTTCTGGTAAGCAACGCCCTTTTTTTAATTCTTTAATTAGACACAAATTTATTCAGGTAGGTTCTGTGATAGTTATGTTTTCATTAAATTAAATTGCGCCCAGAATACCTATAGAATTATGAGGGCTCTTTAATTGTTTGCGCCCAGTTTACCTGTTTCGCAAATCTTGTTAATGACCTTTGTGCCCAAATTACCTCCGTCCGTTTATTTAAACTCTTTTTATAAAAATAGGTCAGGAATATGTCTTAAATTTTCTTACAGCAATTAGGAAACACCCTGTATATTTTTATATTAGGTTTTTTTATTTACTAAATTATCATAAATCGGATATATTTCTTAAATGCAGTTTAATCATGATTTTCACGGATAATAAAACTCATAAGTATAATGGCAGTGACTAAATCTTGGTTTGGCCTTCACCCTACTTTTTATTATTTATTGCAAATACTAATGAAACGTGTAATACTGCAAAATGTTTATGGTTCCTAGGTAAATGTAGAGCAGATAATTTATTGTAATTAGTATAATGTTAATTATAACGGTATTAAGCGAAATATCATATAATGTTGAAAAACAATAAATAATTTATGTAAAAATAGTATATTTTTATACTCGGTAAATATTTCCCTAATCTAATGAGTACAGCGCACAAAAAATTAATATACATGAAAATAAGTAGCGAATTCCATGTCAAAAATAGTGCATAATAATTGCGTAATAATCTTTAAAACAGGTCAATAAAGGTTCGCGCACATACAACGGCATCGGACGGACGGTACGGATCGAAAAAAATGTTTTAGTGAAATTAAATGACACATACGCACATGCAAGTCATGGGTATGTCATAGGTAAATCTTAAAAGGTAGCACTTGGGAAGTTGCTCTATTTTCGCGGATCTGTTAAATCCTGTGCCTACCGTCCGCACATACGTGCGCTGCTTTTTTTAATTTCACCGACACTATTTTTTCCGATCCGTACTGTCCGTCCGATACCGTGGTATGCGCGTATACCTTAAATGCTTCCAGTGCGCACTTGGAGTTTCTTTATGAGAAGGGGTTTAGACATAAGCAAGACCGGGGATAGCTTTTGTCAGGGACGTGAGGGTGTGAGAATTACGATTTCGGTTGGCAGTTCTGTTCAAAGTTGGTAGCATTATCAGCTGATGACAGAGTCGTGCCTTGTCGAAGCTTTGGTAAAAACTGTGGAAATTTGCCATTTTTATTTTGGTCGTATATTTTGCAAGGATTTCCAGTTGTTAATGTTTTTGGTTAGTTTAGAGACTTCACATATTATTGGTTCGGACTTGTTTTATTTTAGAGATTTTGATAGAGTTTAGTCGAATAGTTTTAAGTCATTCGTGTTATCATATATGTACATATGATACTAATGTGTGTCCGCTAATTAATGGTACACAGAAAAAACCACAGAATTCTTATGCGAAAATACCCATTTAGGATTTAAACAAACATACCTATATCCAAAAGTTAATGATAAGGAAGATACGGGGTGTTAAAGGGATATAAATATTTTTTATTCATGCATTTCGATAATTTCTGATATGTTTTAAACATTTTAATAAAACTCGGTATCCAGGAGTTTTTAGCTATCGGCTATTTATATCTGAGCAGGTGTTAATTATAGCTAATACGATGTTATTGAAGGTACATACTTTCGGGTGCACTGAACAACTAAAACGTGAATACCTTAAAAACGGTTGTCAAGACCGATTCTTACTAAGTATACCTTTTTTGTGCAGAAAGCATAGAGAAACTTACTAGATTACATACATAAAGAGTAGTAACAGAAAATTGGGTAGTTTTAGAGAATTTTAAATAGTGTACCCATCGCCCTCTAGTCTACACACAAAAATTAATATTCGATCTGAAAAGCTAATGTTTGAAAACCCCGAGATACCGTTTTATTAAGATATTTAAGAAGGGGGAACAATTATCGAAATAAATTTACTTTTTCTTTTTACTATTACACCCCCGTATCTTCCTTATTATAAACTTTTGTATATTAGGTATGTTTGGTTAAATCTTAATATTTTGGCATAAGGAATCTGTAGTTTTTCTGTGTACCATTCATTAGCGGACACCTTGTATACAAAGTTTTGGTTTTTGACTTACAGAACCAAAATGTTGTCCTGTCGTCGCTTTAATAATTTTTAATTTTCAATATTTAAACCGCATTTATGTTTTTGTTTTAGGTTATGCCTAATAAAATAATCCAATAAATTTTGTTTACAACATACAGTTCTTTTTTGTTTTCTCCTTAATTCTACGCCACTGATCTGCCTAAAATCAAACATGGCCGAAAATGGCCCGACTTGACGTCACAGCCGCGCTAGCCAATATGGCGAATGTCGTGACCTTATCTCATCAATCGACTTTGCTGTATAGAATGCAGAAAATAGAAACATTTTGCAAATAAAATTATGTTAAAAATGCTTCGTTTCTGAAAAAATTATAATAAAAATAAAACGAATTTAACATACGAAACACCGTATTAGATTTTAGTGATTTTGCCATACATTAAAATTAGCTTTTTTACAAACAGTGCGTTGTTAGAAAAATTACAAGAAATTATATTAACCCCAAAGTAAATAAGTGTGACAAAAATTATATTGATTCGAAGAAAAAACAGTGGCGTACCATTTTTTTCTTTTGAAAAATTTAAAAACAAATCTTGTTCGAACGCCACTGGAACAACTTGTACAATAAAAATATAATCTAAGAAGTGAACCAACTTTTGTGGAAATATCTGGGGTGGTAGAAAAGTTATGATAAAAAAGGCATTTTTTCCTAAAACTTCAACACTTTGTTTTTTAAATTTTTAACACCCCGTAGTTCAAAAACTAAGACGTTTAGGACATATGTTTATATGACATTTTTTTTTCTTATTTCTTGTTGTAGAATTGTTTGGTTAAGTTTGTCGGTTGAGTTACTGGACACCCTGTATGTATGTAGGTAATTTGATTGAAATTGATGAAAACTTTGATGTCTACTGGTGCCTAAACGGTGAGGTTTATCGACTTTAATAAAGAGTACCTTATTTTTTAATTTTTGATTGTCTATAAAATGACGCTCCCAGCTTTGCGATATCTGTCAAAATAAAAAAGTTATGATGTAAATAAATTTTAAGTTTTAGGTAAAGTACCCTCTGGCGGTATTTAAAAAAGTACTTTTGTCTTAAAATTTTAGAATGTGCAAAGCTCGATTTGTGTGCCAAATATCAACTGAATTGGTTAAAAAATAAATGCAATATGGCGAAAAACCAAAATAAAAACTGAACTTTAACGGCTTGTAACTTGAAAACGAATAACATTTTGAAAAAAATTTATATGTAGCTCTACCCTTATTTTGTTAAGTAGAATCACCCCTTTAAGTTTCGTGATCGATTTTTGAATCATCCTGTATACCCTATAATATACCGGGTGTAGTACTGTGAAAAGATTAAAGTTGTATTAATATTTTCGCTCTACGATTTTTTGATAATAATAACGCACTAAATTTCAAAATGACAACGTTATGTCACGCTAACTGGTATTTTTATTGTTGTTCGTAAATATGAGGCGGTAATAATGTAACAATTTTAAAAATATATTAGCATCTAACTAGCAAACGGGTTAACCGAAAAATCTAAAGTTTTTACCATGGACGTAGATTTGCATGCTCTACAATAAACTTCAATAGAATTTTTCTCCAAAATAATTAGGGGAGCCAATAATTGACCCCATTAAAAATTACATGGGATTTCCTATGTCCCACCCGGCGATGCATCACCCGGTATATATTCCTTTGACAATACAATTTTTGTTTTTTTTTCTATGTGCAGAAGGACGCTCTTGATTATATTTACGCAAAAATTATTGACTCTTAATAGAAAAATTTAGGCAAAATAAAAATAATTTAAATTAGTTAAAAACTTTTTAAACACCATTTTGTAAGGCCTTAAAATAAAATCTAATAACTATGCTTAAACTAATACAAAAATTAAATTATAATTTATAAAGCCCTATTGTGTCATATTGGGGTTTAAACGTACTCTAAATAATTATACAGGGTGTTCGAAATTGCATTGAAAAATATGAAAAAAGTTCCTATAAACATGGGTCCGAAAATGCATAGTTTCTAAGATACAGGGTGTCCCAACATTTAGGTTCAACATTCACCTTCTTTAATCTTCAGTTGACCTTCACTTTTTAATGTCATTAGATAGTCCTTAAAAAGTTAAGATAGGAAAGTAAAATTAATTTTGCTCTATCTTTAACTGTTTTTGCTCAGTAAATCGTCAAAATTAAAAAATTCCGTCCCAAGAAACATGCAATAAAGTGGTTTTTATTTTTTTCTCGAAAACGAAGCAAGATACAAAAAAATTTCAAGAGATAAAAAGTTGTATTTTCAGTTGCTTATTCTAAAAAATAAATAAAAAGTTACAAAAAGTCAGTGGCGTACATTTTTTACAATTATTTTCGATAAGATGTCTCGTGAGACGCCACTGGACTTAATAATTTTAATTTAATTATGCCTAACTCTGGCCCTTATTACTAGAAATAACACTGAAAAAATTCAAAAAATCGGTTACAGGTATTCAAGATAATTACAAAAACCTATTTTATTTAAAAAGTTTAACACCCTGTATCTTGGAAAGTATGCATTTTCGGACCCATGTTTATAGGAACTTTTTTCATATTTTTCAATGAGAAATCACCTCCTAAAATTTGGCCGTGTATTTTTCCAACACTCTGTATTTTTACTGATTTATAGGAAAACAGGATTTGTAATAGTTACAACACTATACTCAGTCATAAATATGTGAAGATAATAAAAATTAAGAAATTCAGTAGTATTAACTTACCTTAACCAGAAACTCACTAAAAACTCAAGAAAACGAACCAAAACATTTCAGTTTTGTAATGACAAGACATAATCCTTTTTATGCCGTCCCTTTTATAAACTTTCAGAATAAACAACTCGTTTTAGTAGGTACCTTAAGATAAAATAACAGTCAATGCAACAAAATTATCGAAATTTGACTCAGTACTGTTTTGCAAACCGACTTAAACATTATGTTATAGTAAGTTTCTAAAGTGACTATTTTTACGGTTGGTCAATCAGCCTATTTTTTTATTATATAATATAAAAAGAACAGTAACGTTTAAACAAAGAACCACTCGTAATAAAGCGGGAAATTTTTTCGTAGCGCGGTACTGCAAATTATAAATAATTTAATTATAAGTTTTATAAATGTCAGTGGCGCTGCTGATTTGCATTTTAACAGGGCCGCTTTGAAAAATCAAAATACCCTTATAACACAAGTTCCCAGCAAACACTATTTGCCGGCAATATACATTATTCATATTGGCATTGATGGTAAAGCATTGGCAATTGGTGGCAATATTATGCCAACATCTAATACGCATTAAAAAGTTAACCCTAAATAAACACTCAATTGCCAATAAATTTTACATGCAGGCGAATTGCCGGCAAGCATATAAAAATGGCGGCATACCAATCTTGATTAAATAAATCATGCCTTTTTGTTGCAGGCAAATAAATATTGGATTTTGAAGGCAAACCTTCAACGCATATTCATACTTTTCAAACCATATTACTTAACATTGGTATTTAACTAACATTCGAGCAATTTTTTGATCTGTTTTATTTATAATGGCGGCTAAACAACATTATTTTATGTTTTTTTACATAATTTAAAGGAAATGGCCTTTTCCTAACATTTTATTGATACAAATCATGCAAATAAAAATTAAGTCAAACAAAATGTTTATTATGTATTTTTGAGAGAATAAAAATAAAATGGTGGTAAAATTAGCTAGGTTAATTTCGACGATTTCGACCGAAGGTGATAAATTCAAATTTCCCGGTTAGCCGAAATACAAGATTTGACAATTTGACAGATAAGGCAACCTTGCTTTTGTTTGGCCGCTTTGTGCAAATGTTTTCTACGTGGTTTTCTAGCTTTTTAGTTTCTTTTTTAAAGAAAAGAGTTTTTAGTAGAGACATAAATAAGTGTATTCATTACCTAATTAGTGTGTGTTGTGTAATTAATTGGTGATGGCTAGTCAAGAAGGCGTGTTATTCAAGTAGACTGTTAGGAGATGTAAACATTTTGTTTAAAACCTTTAAAATTTGTAGTTACCTAAAAAAATTATATGAAATCAGGGAGTTGCCTTATTAAAAGTTTTATAGACGTTTTGATAAAAAAATTATATATATTTAATAGGTTTTTTTACATTTTGTTTTTTATCTCTGGACAAACCACGAAGGCTAAAAGCCTAAATACTAACGTACCGTGGGTGTCTTAAGCGAGGTAAGAGGGAGTTTGTTGACACGGGACTTAAATACTTTAGGATTTGGGGGGAAGGAAAGACCTCCGCGGGCAGCATGTTCCACAACCTAGAAACTCTAGGGATAAAAGAACGAACAAAGTGGGAACTTCGGGGCCTGTCCAGTTGGACCGTATAGGGATGCATACACGCGGAACCACGAGTTTCTCTGTTGGGATCCGTAAGTGGAGGAACTATACTGGACAATTCTTCAGAGCAGAAGCCATGGAAGTACCTATAAAAAAGCGATAAATCCCCCACAGCCCGACGATGTGCAAGAGAGGGAAGCCTTTCTGTAAGTGAAGGATCATTAATGAGACGAATAGCTCTTCTTTGAATAGAATCAAGAATGCTTAGGGTTGTGGGGGACGCCATGCCCCAGATATGAGAACCATATTCCAAGGGAGGTCGGATTTGGGACACATATAAAGTGTATAAATTAGAAGGGGAAAAATACTTTTTGGCTCGAAAGAGAAATCCAAGCTTTTTTGAAGCTGCCGTGGCTATAGATACAATGTGTTTATGCCAGTTAAGGTTACTTTCAAATGTGACGCCCACAAGATTAAAGGTGTCTTTGCTCTGTAAAACTTGGCCGCTCATAAGTAGAGGATGAGTATTTGATGACTCTTTTCGCGACAAGGAACATGATTGTGTTTTGGATGCATTAAAATGGACGAGATTTTGGCTCCTTAATCCAATATCAAATTGAGATCCTGTGAAACAGATATCTGCATCGCCCTGCGTTTGCTTTCCAAGTCGGGTTGAGAGATTGGTTTGGGAACCTGAAAAGTGGAGTGAAGGGTATTAACCGGCTTCATTTTTATTTTAAGTTATTCGCGATCAAAATGGGGCAAAAATAGGTCGGACACCCTGTATATTTACATAAAAGTACCTGTACGTATAAAGTATAACGACTACCGCTCTGCAAGTAATAAACTAAATAGGTAGGAATTAAGTATGCGATCGGGTATCAAAGTAAACTAATAATTTATTTGCAGGAATTACAAGCTTCTTTAAAATGTTTTTTCTATAATTACGGTTTTTATTTATAAAAGAGAAATTTTAGCTATTCTGGTTTAATTATTATAAAAAATAATATTGCATAATTTTAAAGTGTCGTAATTCTAAATAAATTATGCATATACACTACTCAAAACAATTATCGCATATGCTCGATTAACTTTAAATCGCCCCGTATGATGTGCTGTTGAAAGGGAGTAGTCAAATTTGTGATTATAAAATATCAGAAATGGGTAAGGGTATAAATTATTAACAAATGAGATTTCTCCCTTTTAACAGCACATTATACAGGGCGATCAAAAATTATTCATTTTTTCAATTTTTTTATCACCCCGTAGGATTTATTGCTTACAGTAAAAAACAACGGTTAATATAAAGTTACAGCTTCACGTTTTCTTAACATTTTATTTTTTTAATTGTCTTAATAACTTAATTATTAAAAGAGATTTGGCCATTTAAATCAAAGCATTTTTGTATTAAAGCTTATGAAAGAAATCGAGCATATGCGATAATGCCCTTTTAAAACAAAATAAAAAACACATTTAACACATGTAACTGTCCCACACTGTATATGGTTGGTTATTATAATGTGTTAAATGTGTTTTTTATTTTGTTTTAAAAAGGGATTATCGCATATGCTCGATTTCTTTCATAAGCTTTAATACAAAAATGCTTTGATTTAAATGGCCAAATCTCTTTAATAATTAAGTTATTAAGACAATTAAAAAAATAAAATGTTAAGAAAACGTGAAGCTGTAACTTTATATTAACCGTTGTTTTTTACTGTAAGCAATAAATCCTACGGGTGATAAAAAAATTGAAAAATGAATAATTTTTGATCGCCCTGTATAATGTGCTGTTAAAAGGAGAAATCTCATTTGTTAATAATTTATACCCTTACCCATTTCTGATATTTTATAATCTACAAATTTGACTACTCCCTTTCAACAGCACATCATACGGGGCGATTTAAAGTTAATCGAGCATATGCGATAATTGTTTTGAGTAGTGTAGTTCCCACACGGACGTATATATAGCTTTTTTTATAAGGGGGTGTCTGACTGAAAAAAATAAAAGACCAAAGAAAAAAGTTCCCCTTTCAAAACCATTCGCTTTCATCCTTTTATTCAATATTAAAAAAAGGTTTCTGCTTTGCTAAAACCATGCATTTTCCTGATTTTCCTAGCAGCAAAATGTATTCAGAGCCGAATTTAATGGGGCAGATGGGCAATTACCCGGGGCCATGGCTGCGTAGTATGGGAAAATATGAAATATTGTTACCAGCGTTAAATTCTAGGCGGTAGCCCAGGGGTGGGGGGACATTCCCCCTGAAAATGTGGTATCAATTGGTAGGTTTTGTTAATTTTGGTGGGGATTACTCCATTAATCATATGGTTTCTGTCAAGCTGGTCCCCAAAAACATTTTAGTATTTTACCGCCCCTCAGTGGGGCCGATTAACCTAAAAGTTGGCATTAAATCAGATAATGGAGCTTTATCCCTTTGGCAAACAGCAAGCGGGTTCGACAAAAAGCTTAAGGGGCCCAGGGTATTTTTTTTTAGTTTATAGAGACTGGAAATAAAACAGATACAGAGTGTTAACCTTCAAGAAAATCGGTTTTTTATTCAAACCTTACCTTTACCTTAACATATTTAACACATACCGGGTGATGCATCGCCGGGCCGGACATAGGAAATACCATGTAATTTTTAATGGGGTCATTTATTGGCTCCCCTAATTATTTTAGAGAAAATTCATTTGAAGTTTATTGGAAGAGCATGCAAATTCTACGTCCATGGTAAAACTTTAGATTCTGAATGCGCCCTACTCGATAAGGATTTGCTCATCTCTATCCTTACCAGTCGCCTACCTAACCTAATTTAAACTAACCTCAATTAGCTTTACATATTTTCATATAAAATTAATTAAAATAAGTATTTTGCTTGATTTGAAATGAATTTTACTCTGCCAAACAAGAAGATTAAGTTCTTTTGTCTGCTTCAATTACCAGACCTGCAGACTAACGTATACCAGAACTTATCCTACAATTTTAGTACAGCCCGGGATGGATCTACTTTTAGACTATAAGGTATCGTGAGCCAAGGAAAATTATAAAGGTGAAAGTCATTTTAGCATTGTTTTCTGAGATAAAGCTAAAAAAACAATTTTTCTATTATATAATTTTAGAATTTGTAATAACTTAACAGTATTATTTTATTACATAGTACAAAAACACCTAGATATTTTAAATATAATCTGTATGTTTTTGGAATTTCTATCACAAGTTATTTTCCTTCATCTACTATATATTTCTATCTATTTTCTTTCTATCACACCTGCTCGAGGCAAAGGAGATCAACATTAATTTAAACTACTTTATCTATATAAAATAAATATAAAAAATATAAAATAAATTCCTTACCAAAGCTACGGAAACCACCGTAGTGGTGCCAAGTACAATTAAACGCTTCTAACAGAGTAGATCACATAAAAGCATAGCTAAAAACAATTTTCTGTATATTCTTATCATAGTTATTATAAACCTATTCTACACACATTTTTATCAGTGTTAGTAAGTCTTATCTCTAAATACATCTGTCTGAATGCTGGCAGGGACTAGATTATACAGTTTGGGACCTAGGTACAATATTGATTCAGGTCTAGTGTTTTAGTATTACAGGGCAATATTAAATTATCCTGCAATCCACCTCATTGTTGCATATTGATGATTAATGTATCCTTATTATTCAACCTTCTCATGAACTGCAAACTGTTACAATAAAAGACATCTCACATTTAAAATTTTTTTAGAATATAAAAGAGATGTATGATATGTTCTAGACTTTATATATGATCTTTAAAATATAATTCTGAGCAATGTTTAACGGTCTTAAAGTTGTTTCATATAATCCCGCCCCCGCATATCAGCGTCTCCATGCCCAATGGGTCAGAGTTTCCTCTACAAGGCGATTTTTAAACAGTTAAAACCAGCTCCTGATCTTAAGTACTTCCCTCGGCATAGCAAAACTTATGAATCAGTACCTTTCAAACCCCAATCATTCTTGCTCAATGTAGCCTATTCCACTTTTAAATGTTGGTCCACTATAATTCCTAAATATTTAGTTTCTGAAACTTCATAAATCATGTTAGAGTCATCTAATTTTAAATTTTGAAAAGGTGGCCTATTTTTATTGATGGAGTGAACGCTATATAATTGTTTTTTTAACATGTAATGAAAGTTTAGAAGAATCCAACCAATTTTAATTAATCTCAGCTTTATGAAGAAAATGACATGTTTATCTTAGTGGTGATACATTAATTATTATTAGCTGAGAAGTATTTTTGGTAAAGCAAAAATGGCCTGAGATTTAATAATAAGTTGAGGAAGAAAACACTACATGAAATATTGTGTTTTGCCATTATTTCCTAAAATTTTTGAAATCATATCAAAAAATAATAGTTGTAAATATTGTAATTCCAATTTAGATTCATGCCCTTTTAATGGAGATAAAATATTTGAAAAAAAACATCCAAATATTTTGCTTTGTTGTTTATAGGCACACACTTTATTTGTTTTTCCTTTTTATTAAATTCTAACAAATGTAGGTTTTTTAATTTTAGTTGCCCATTAATATTTGGACTCTGAGTGAAGCTGAAAGAAAAGAAAGACTAGAACAAAGGAAACCCAGAAAGAAAGTTGTTATTGAAGAAGATATTGAAGATACCTTTGATTCTGGCAAATACTTGAAATATTTAAAGAAGAAATAAAAGGAGTTCTTTAAGCCCTTTGTAAAAGTTATTTTAGAGTAAATGTTCTGCCGTAGAATAGATGTGTACAGAGATGGAATTACATGTTAAAACATGATTATGTTTAAATAAAAGAAATGTTTTGTTTTAAGATAAATATTACATCAGTTTACGTAACCACTAAATATTAAAATACATCATACCTATTTTACAATCAATAATATAAGATGTTCTATGTTCGTTAAGTTATTTTCTCATAGGAATTAATACTATCTTTAAACCAGAATCAAGACTGTGTTACGTAACTTGAGAAACCTTTAAAATAGTAATACCATAGATTAACTAAACTATTCATTGTAAAAATGACTTGCCTTGTTGTTATCTATAATTATTGAAAAACCGCAAAGCTGTAGGTGACTACTTTCCACTTTGATTGTATTGGCGATTTTAACTACCGATGGGGGCGCTGCTAAACGTAAACAAAGTCTGAAAGAAGTAGGTAATATGCAGGTAGCTAGCTTTGATCCTGTTACTAATTTCTGGGTATTGAAACGTTTTAAAATACT